>JAWQUT010001339.1:11163-22447 GCA_033807755.1 Ellobium chinense | reverse complement strand
TGTCATAAATTTGACCGGGAGGGGGGATTCGTAAATTTTGAGAGGCGGGAGGGAGGGGGACGGGATGCATTCTAGATTTTTCACAGCTTATTTCTGGGTTCTGTACAGGAAATAAGGGGATAGGGGAGAGGATGAGGAAGTGGGGATTGACGCGCATTCAGTGAATTTTCTTTGAATATTTTGAAGGTAAAGGGGCGAATTGCGAGATCTGGCAGTCTGGAGAAAACACTGAGGCAAGCATGTTACGATAATCAACGCTACGAATGAGGCGTGAAATTCACAGAATTGAATTGCACTGAATTGAATTGAATTGAATTGAATTGAATTGATTCAAGTGCAGCATGATCGTAACATCAGGAAATGCCATATTAGCACGCCCAATTCTGTCATAAGGCTTTATCGGTCCGTAAGAGATCAGAACTTGAAAATGAAAGTTTCTTCTTTAATAACTTTAATGTCTAACCTCTTTGTTAGCTACTATAATTGTCAGTGTTGACGTACTCGTATAGTGCAGTGCTGTATTCAGCAAAGTAGATAAAGAACAAATTTGGTATCATTTTTTGCAGAATTTAGGCCGATTCAGATGGCAGTGTCGAAAACTCATGATTTCAAAACTTCTACATGGATTAAGTTTTATAAAGAATTGTACCTCATGATGTAGAAAAATGTGTATGCCATCCCGTTTCTTTAAAATTTTCTAAAAATAATTTTGTGCAATACGATTTTTACGTCAACACGGATGAAATGTAGGAAGGATATTCGTATCAGAAAAAAAGGGGAAATTTTTCGATGAATGCACGGTTTGTTAGGGAGGGGAAAAGTTATTAACATGTGAGTAGTAGTCTATATTATACACAAGTTCAGCTAAACAGAGAGTGATTGGTGTATATTGTACCAAGGAGCAAATAGGTGGCAGTAAGCTTGAGATTGGATCATACGTGAGACTGGATCATGCGTGAGATTGGATTCATAAGTGAGTCATACGTGAGACTGGATCATACATGAGTCATACGTGAGATTGGATCAAAAGTAAGATTGGATCATACGTGAGATTAGATCATACGTAAGATTGGATTCATAAGTGAGATTGGATCATGCGTAAGATTGGATCATACGTAAGATTGGATCATGCGTGAGTCATACGTGAGATTGGATTATACATGAGTCAAACGTGAGATTGGATCATACGTAAGATTGGATTCATAAGCGAGATTGGATCATACGTAAGATTGGATTCATAAGCGAGATTGGATTATACGTAAGATTGGATTCATAAGTGAGATTGGATTATACGTAAGATTGGATCATACATGAGTCATACGTTAGATTGGATCAGACGTGAGTCATACGTGAGATTGGATCGTACATGAGATTGGATCATACGTGAGATTGGATCGTACATGAGATTGGATCATACGTAAGATTGGATCATATGGATGTGGTACTTAAATTAGGATTTTGGATAGTTGATGCCAAGGTTGGCATTAGGATTGAGGTAGAGTTAAGGTTAGGGGCTGTGTCACAGATTTTGTCAAAATTGTTGTTAACTGGATATTGAGCTCAAAACGGTTATATTAGGATTCTCGGATAGTGGTAATTGTGTCAGAGATGATGACAGACTTACGGGTAGCGGTAAGGATAGGGTTAGAGTCCTGTATTTGGTGATTCAGTGTAGAGTTACTGGCAAAAGTTAAAATTCAAGAGAGTATCAACAAACACGAATTCTGGACATAGAATGGGGACTACAGCTCGACATAAAAAGGACAACAGGACAACGTTGTTCTCCACAGAGAGAGTCGAAGGAGAGTGCCCTTCCCTACACTCATATCATCATCGGGGTTAATCCAAATAATCGCCTTATACAGAAACTCCATTTACAAACTGGTGTTTTATTGTCTGCTTTTGATGGTATGACAAAGATCAGTCTACGCCAACAGATGATAGAAGCCACCTACTGAAGTACTTGAAGTGAAAAAGACGATAAATCTCCATCCTTTATAAGCCAGATGAAGAAAAGCTCACATCATCATGCATCCTGGAAAGATAAAATGTTCATCAGATCATCAGACCATCCAGTCCATGGAGGCCTGGTCTATCTACTCCTACCAAACACCCGTTCAAGAAACGTAGTCCAAATCATGAAGCCAAGGATGCTGCAAGAGACTACACTGAACTTTTTGGGGACATGTGACAAGGGGAAAAAATGGTGCATCTCGATTTTGCAGTAGGTGAACAAGAATTTGTCAGTATTTTGGCAAAGAATAAGGGGTGGTAGGGGATTTATTTAGGGCTCGATTTTGCCGTATTTTCTCCCTCTTTTCTTTGCTAAAACATCGTCAGCACTCACTCGTATAAGAAGAAATCGAGTTGCAAATGTGAGTGGAATGCAGATGCATTATCCATCAACATCACTTTTCACAATTCGTGGTCTAGAGGAAAGAGACTCACAGCCTGATCTTATTTTTAGAACACTCTCTCCGTCTTGAGCATCTAGACAAGAGCTGCCCATCAATTCAATGGACCAGTCTACACTGATGGCCTAGCACAGCATTCTGTCAGGAATTATGGAAGTAATGTTTATATCCGCCTGACTAGAAGAGAGACATTTTGAGTTTAATCTCAGTGCTGGGAAATTATGCTCCAGCTACAAAGTTTAACGATCTCTCAAACCCAAACCACAACTGTGATACGTGAAAGAACAACCGAATATAATAATATACATTGGCAATGAGACAGCACATGATACGGTTTTACGAACAGAAGTCACATACATAACAATTAAATACAAAGCAGAGCAGGTAACTCGTCTGCATGTTATTCGCTCTCTCTCTCTATATATATATATATCAAGACTATTGCGACTCTCAGATATTCCTTGTCAACACTTCATACATTCATCTCCACCGACCATTCGCAGTTTTCACGTATCCGTAATGTCATTCGGGCTTTGCAAGCCACAACTCCAGTACTCGTTGTTCCAGATTTCTGTTTTAGAGGAATCTAATCGGCTATAGATATTACCTTTTATTGAACGATTTATCTTTTACTTTCGGAAGCAAGATTTGATGACGCAGTCATACTACAGTTTTCCTAAACCCGGACATAAGCTTTACTGGAGTTGAGTAATTACAAACGATCTATTGAACCAGGCAGTCTTAAGAAAGAACTCCACTCAAAATCAACTGAGACTTCAAAAACAGTAACTCATCCATCTTCCATGCAGTCCTGTTGACTACCGCATATAACCGTCAACGAAAAAGCTCGCCACAAACAGCCAATACCCAGGAAATTGACCTGACACCCTGTACCCTATGATGAAATAAGGCCCTTCGTAAAGCACAAATTCAGCGTTGGGAGGCGCTACAGTTTTCCTGGATATGACTATCGGAAAGACTCTCAGGATCCTAGGATGAAAAGTGCGGGTGCACATTTTGCGTTTCCAAACGGAACATTGTTGCCTCAAATATCACTCCCATCGAGTAGGCCTCCCACAAGGAGACCTGTGTCCGTGCGGAACCAGCCCTGATATATACGAGTGCATATCTCTCAAGACTTTGTTTCTTTTTCTTACGACTGCAAGGGAAGAATACTTGCCCTGACACGGTGGACCTAATTTCGAAGCGATCGAAGTGTATGGATGATCTTCATCTGACGACCCACTTTCTGGCAGATTCTTGGATTGCAGAAAAAGAAGAAGAAAAGTGCAAATTGAAACAGGGGTCATTGGGGTAGTGGTAAGGTTGGGTTTAGGGATAAGGATACAGGTAGATTTCTTAGCTCATACTGTCTGATTTTGTGTGCTAGCGGTAATTAGGGAAAACAACTCTGATATAGAGGGAGGAAAGTGGGGGGAGGGGGGGGGGTCCATAGTTTCCGCAAGCAAGCAAAGCTAGACAGTATTGTGCATATGGCCCCTAGAAATGTCTATACCAGCGCTGTCAGCTATGGGACAAGAGCTTAATGCAAATATGTTGGTGGCAAGATAAGGGTATGTAAGTGTTGAGGGTAGACATAACGTTACTGGTAAGAATTTAAATCAGATTGTTGGTAGAGCGCTAACCACGAATAAGGCCTAAGCAGCCTTTCCCCAAGGTAACGAGGGAGATACATCCTATAACTAATTTGGAGTGCAGTCTTGCACGTCAGATCTAAAGAGAGCAACACCGGAGTTGCACACCAATGCATGCAAAGTGTTCAAAAAAAAAAAGAAAATGCTTTGAACCTGCCTTGGTATGCAGCTCTCTTTGGATAAAATAATAATATGGAAGATTGCACACCAAAGCAAAGTGCAAAATGGGGCATTGGTTTTGGTAATGATTACCCGCGTCACATGACCCAAGCAGTCCACATCCGGAAGTGCTGTGTAGACCTCATTTGCGGCTGGGTTGTTTTAGATACGAACATCTTTCCCGACCTCAAATCTAATCTAGACTTCATCGGATCCGACACATCAAACGTTCCAGTCCTTTTTTTCTCTAATCTCACAGTTAACGGCACCAAGTAGGTTGCAACACGATACACTTGGAAATCATCATACATTTACAAGGGGATGAGGGTCTTCCAACATCACTATTTGTGGCGTGTCGTGCAGTGTCGGATCCGATGGATTCCTACCCTTAACCGAGGATGGTTAAACCTGAAAACTGTAATCCTATGGGATCGTATGCACAGTGCTGTTTACGGGAAACACATTGATGTTTTGGGAGTCTCCCATAGTTACCGTGTTCGCGCAAAGTAACGTGGCCTTGTGCATACCGCCCTGTGTCTTTGGGGGTCAGAGTTCTTATGCGTTCACAGAAAAACGAAACACCATCTTTATGACATTCCAAACAGCTTGGTTAGGAGTTTCGATTAATTTTGGTCATTTTGGTTCATATTTGAATACTGAATGGTAGGACAAGGGAGAGGGGTGTACAAAGGACAGTGAATAGTGTAGTGTATGAACGCATACGAATTTTGTCCTTCCTTACTCATCAAATCTCTAACCGTGCCGTTAAGACTAATTCTAATCTTCTTTGTATTGAATTTGGGTCCCGACAATGGTGGACAACCGTCCACAGAGGAGACAGATGATTTGGTGATCTGGGGAGGATGTGGACAGACTCGCTCTGAGCCTGGGACCAGAAACAGCAGCACGTTCTACCAGTGACAACCGCGGCACTTTGGATTGGAGGAGAGAATCGCCGGTCACCAACCATGGCTGCCCATAAGGGTGGTTGGCCTGCCGGATCTTCCTCACTTCCACGTGTGGGGATCTTGGGATACAGCAGGTAACTGGACCCAGGTCTGGAACACTCTCCGTGTGGTCTTGGTGGTGTTTGTGCTCGGTACAATACTGGCTACACGCTCCGGGTGAAAGTTGTTGGATTGATACATGGAAATGGCAAGGTTCTCAGCATTTTTCTTGGTGGCTGGTACTTGACATCAGTTGCCTCAATATAACACAGATTCCGATGTAATTCCTGCGTGCTGAAGGCACAGTTGATTCCGCTTAATCTTGGTCTGCATAATCGCAACTTTCGCTTACTTGCAATAATTTTCAGATATTAAAAAACATGATATATTCCGATTTAAAAGTCACTGGATAATCGCAGTGAGACCTGGCATTAAGTGGAGTCTTTCACATCCCGAAAGCAGGAATTGTTGATACGTTTCTCAGATACTGATGGTAAATATTGAGTCCTCAAATATGGCCAGTGAGTACGTGAATGCGCTGACCTATACGCAGATAAATGTGGGAGCACAAAGATTCGAATGTGCACAGTACACCCAACCATCTGTGCCCTGTGCCGCTGGACGATGTTCTGACGGCTGAGATGTGAGAATAGTTGTGCACTGATATTTGCTGCGACAGTGTACAATATAATCAACCATCCGTACTCTTTGTGGCTGGACAGTGTTCTGGCGACTGGGGTATGAGAAAAGTTGTGCACTGGAATAGATATTACCTTTGCTGGAGCAGCCCCACAATATACACAATGAGCTTGCGCACTAACGATGAGGTCTCTTAAACATTGTAAAGCACTGCACTAATACAGCCGTCATGAATGCACCCTAGCCTTAAGGGCGTTCCAACATGCAGAGTTAATGTAATTCTTAGGATGAAAAGCGATCCCATCCTAAATTTGCCAATTCTCTGCTCTCTTGACGGTGTTCCTGATGCCTGGGGTGTAAGAAAAGTTGTGCATAAGAATACATACATTAAAGATCTTACGATCTTGAATCCGATGTAGTCAGTAAAACAGTGGTGCACAATATACACAATCATCCTTATGCCATGTGGCTGGACACTGTTCTGGCGGCTGGGGTATGAGAAAAGTTGTGCCCTGGAATGAATAATTATTATCCTCTTTGCTGGTCAGCCCACAATAATTGCAATAGTATTCACTGCCTCTCTCTCGACGGCTTGGGGTATGAGAAAAGTTGTGAACAGAAACAACTTAAAGTAAGACTTTATGACTTGGAGCCCGATGTACTCTGGCAATAAGATTGTGGGACAGTGTATACACAACCATACTTAACCTAATGCTGTTGGACACTGATATCAGATCTGATATCAGATGTTGGCTGATAATCTAATGCTGAGCTATTCATTATTGTTTTTCTCATGTACCGATCCGACCACTTTTGCTTAGAGCTTGTCCTCAGTATTGTACTTAGCACAAACACCTGAGATCACCTGGAGAATGTTCCAAGCCTGGTCCAGCCTGTTGTGTTCGAGGTTCTCACACGGTTGGAGTGAGGGATGGTCTGGTAGGGTATATCACCTATAAGGGTAGTATGGCTTGGTGGGCTGGCTTTTCTACTCGCTCCTTCCGAAGTCGGGTGTGTTTGTTACGGGGGTAGACAGGGCTGTATCTCTGGGTCTTGGGCGTCCAGTGTGTCAGTGCTGCTTCTCCTCAACTGCTGGTATGTCTATCAGACTCACTGTCTGTAAGTCTGTGTGTTTGACTGTTTGTCCATCCTATCCCTGTAGTCTCAAAAAAATATGTTCCGGAAGCTATCAAAATAGCTGTATGAGACCCATCGTTCATACTGAAGCTCTCTATTGCCTTTCCTTACTCTTAATTCTATTTTCCCCGTCAAGTTTAATGTCGGCCGTGTTGCCGTATAAAGTCGTATTCCATAATTTAGCGCACGCGCTAAATTATAAATTGTATTATTCAGAATGTTAAGCCCATTTTGGTAACAGCATCGGAATTCGCTTACAAATTTACAATTTAAAGACATAAACCAGTTCGAAATGAATTAGGGTGTCTTTTTTTAAGTGCTAACAAGAATGTTGTATATGATCTTGTTTTTCGTAAATTTCCTGTTTCAAGTGTGGAATACGACGCAGAAAAATACGTCAACACCAGTGTTTTCTCTAGATCAGTTTACTTCAGGGAGACATTTACACCTTATCATGAATTTAAGGGGGCGATTTGGAAATGTTTAGAGGGATTTTAGTCTTTTTCTAAAATAATTAATGCAACCTTTGAAGTGCAGGACAGAAAGGGAGATTAGCACGCGTTCGATGTAGTTTTAGAGAGAGGTGGGGGTGGGGGGGNGGGGGAGGCTGGATTTTGAAACTTGCGAGGTAAAATGCGATCAGGCAGTCTGGAGAAAACACTGGTTAACACGGACGATTTGTCATAGTGATGTTTCTCTTCATTCCATCTCATTCATCTCCTGACTTTCTTCCATTTGTCTTTGCTACTATCACTACTGTCACCAGCTTACTGTTCCTTTTTCATTCTCTCTTTCATCTCCTGACCTTCCTTCACTAGGCTTTGCCACTGTGTATATGTATATGCTGCTTCAAACTTACTATTTCTTCTCCACTCCATCTCGACTTCCTTTGTCTTTGTCACTGTTGCAGTAATTCCCAGCTTAGTTTTGATTCTTCATCCGATCTGTTTCATCCTTGACCCCCTCCCCCCCCCCCCCCCCCCCCNCCCCCCCCACTCTTCCCTCAAAGCGCGCGCACGCACACATCACAAGAACTTTATTGATACTTGACTTCTTACAATACCATGAACACTCCAATGATATGTAATCAAGTAAGCAATTTGTTTGTTATAGATAGATATAGCTATTACGTAACAAACAATCTCCTCTTCCACACTCTAAATGATCCAATAATAGCACTAATACTAATATAATTACACATATTTCTTACTTCTCTATTCGAGAAACCAAGCATTTTCAGCCCTGATGCTGTCTTCTTATGCACTGTCCCCGAAGACCCGACAATCAACACAACTATTTTACAATTATATCCCTTGTGTCTCACACACACACACACACACACGCACGCACGCACGCACGCACGCACGCACGCACGCACACCAGCCTGACTTTGCTGCTCTTATAGCTACCTTAAGAAAACAAAATTATAACAAACGTTTTTGCTATAGTTTCAGCTGATAATGGCCTTAATTGATTCTCTTGCTTCTTTCTTTGTCTTAAAATTTACATGTTCCGGCGAGCACGCTACCGGACTTTTTAAATCACTTTTACAGGTTGTGAATTGTCTTATGCTGAATTTTTTCCCCCAAATACAAAGCCAATTTCTTTTTTAAACCATGGTTAACATTTTCACCTAATTTCAAGTAAAAATTGAAATGGCTCCAAATTGCCCCTTTAGCTTCCTTTTTAAAAGAAAATTTCGAGGGGGAGGTGGAGGGAGTGAATTAGAAGTTTCTTATTTAGATGTTAAACGAAGATTTAAGATTCAGCTTCTGTATTAGGCTAAACGCCCGTAACATAAAGTTAATAGCTCAACAGAGACTAGGCTACCAAAAGAAAAAGAAAGAGGTATGTTAAGACTTTTTTTACCAACAGAATTAGTATGTAAAGTGGAAACGAAATCTGGCTGGATTGTGTCTACATACATGAAGAGCACAGGGGAAAAAACAGCAGAGTCACATTTTTAATGTTTNGGGGGGGGGGGGGGGGGGGGGAGGGTTAAGGTTGGTTCGACACGGCTTTCTTAGAAAAAGAGACCAGAAGAGGAGATCAGAAGGAGGGCCCAGGGACGTGAGTAGATTTAATGAGTGGTATTTGTGAACTGAATTCTGTTGTTTGTCTTGTGTCTTGCAGATCTTTGTGATTGAAGTCTTTCTACTCACGACAGAGATTAGACCTGTTTGTTGTATAATTTTGATTTGTGGCTTGCCACCCTAACGATAAAATGAACTTGCCGTACTGTATCGATAAACGGTAACATCGTTGGATACATGTGGTCGTGAGGTTTTTAGGTATCCGTTTCAAGCGTTAAGTATCGAAAGTACTGACTGAATTTAGATTCTGATATTCACTGCGTATAATTCGATATCCTTCAATTCTTTCATTATCTCTAGATACTGCCGCTTCGAAATTATGGAAATAGTATCAGAACTTGAAAGCCTAAGTTTTGATACCTAATCAAAGTTAATAAATATCGAAATTATCATTGCTTAGATACGATGCCGCCCGTCAACGACGACGTTAGCAACCTGCGTCAAGGGAAGTAACCACTTATTTTATTATCTGACTCATTGATGACTAATAAATTAATTGTTTCCCTTTCGCTCGGGAAACGGTGAGGTTTTTGGCACTTATTGTTTTCCTTTTCTGTATTATTCTCCCTATAAATGAATTTCAGAATTGATGAAAGCCTACAGTGATTTCTCCACTTTTCACACAGGGAAGTTTAAAGACCTACTCTTGCCTCATGTTTTAGTGGGAAAACGCAGGGTAAATGCCTAAGACTTTTTGCAAATTTATTATGTAAAAGGTCACCAGACCAGGTCCTGTTCTTCTCATCTGATACCCAAATTTCTGTTAGGCCAGTTTTCACTGCTTGCAATTCCTTCGCTCACCACATTCAATTTCGTATTCATGGGGCGCAAACTGTGCCTGAAATTTTCAAACTGGATGCTTTTTGTTTATACCATAGATCTTTTTACAGATATTTACACCCTGTGACATTGGCTAGCAGGGCCCAAGAAAGGGGGGACTTTATAAGTGGATTCATTGAGTGTACGAAATGAGTGATTTGCCCTTCTAATAGGTGCCAAGAACCTTAACCCCTCCCCACATATGGTTATAGTCAATAAACCTTTTCAGTAGCCAATGGCAATAACTTCTTTACTGTTGCCGGATCTCTTTCTTGCTTCTTTGACGACAGCGCAGAGCATTCCGCTAATAGGGTATATTTTTTGCCGTGGGATGCAACATGTCGTGAATGCTCGAACTTTCTGCGATGAAATGGGTACGGTGTTGGGAGTCTTTGTTGGTTCCCTGGAAATATTATGCAGTTGTCGGCTGTCAGTTACATTCTTTTTCTTACACAGTAACGCACAAGTTGCAAAAAAAAAAATATGTCTGAAATCATTCTTGCAGAGCCAGTTGAGAGTTTGATACCCCCCAAAAATTGCAGATTCTGTTGTTGGGCTATTTGAACGCCACAATGAGCCTACATTTCAGCCTTAAAGCTTTGACTGGCTGTGCTGACCTACTTTTTGAGGGTGTCAAAGATGGGTGTGACTGAGAGGATGTGACCAGGGAGTGGCTTTGGAGGGAAATTACTTCCCGTGATAGCCTTTGTTCTATATAAGCTGCATGGTCAGAGGCTAGTCAGAGCATATGGTTTTGACCAGTTGATCATTAAGGCTTGTCCCATCGGCCATTGGAATTCATAGTGAGAAGTACCTTTAGTGCTGATACTATAAAAGGTCAGTATTTAATAATTAGTGGCTTAGTGTCACGTGCAAACATTTCTTGCCCAACAGTGGCAAGATACAGAGGGGGATCTAGATATTGCCAGAGTTTGTCAGGTCTGAAGACTTCTTACTTTAAAACAAACAGGGACTAACAAACAGGGCTCTTCCAGGGCCCACCCAGACATACCTCACTTGGTGGGAAAACAGTTGGGCTCAATCCTGATGATTCTGAGAACCTTTGTGAAAAGAAATAAGAAAAATGGTACCCTTTTCTCTGCGCACGGAGAAATTTGCAGGCGCTGGTCCAAATATAAGACTTCTGCGGCCCCGGTAAGAATCTACTAATGTGTGATCGACCTGCCATAAAAATCAAAATACAAACAAGATAATGAAGCCGTTCCACACAGAGTTAACAGTTAACATATTAATGACAGTGAGACAAGAAGGGAAAGACGTTTTCACACGTGTGCCATAACAAGCGGTGTGTCCGGGCAACACACTTGTCTTTAGAGTCCACCGATGTAAACACCAATCGGCAGAGATGTCGGCCATGGAGGCTATCCGGTTTTTTGTTTGTTTTAGGTGCAGCTATCCCC
>JAWQUT010001339.1:0-11155 GCA_033807755.1 Ellobium chinense | reverse complement strand
CAACCCCAACTCAAATCTTTAGAGCCCACTGATGTAAACAACAAGCGGCAGAGATGTCGGCCCTCATCCCCATTCGGTGTCGAGGACATGGAGGCTATCCGGACTGTATATTTTTTTTGGTGTAGCTACACCCTCTCCCCCCTCCCCCCACCACAACCCCAACTCAAATCTTCATGATACGCCTGGTATGTCTAACATGCTACTTTCACAAATGGTATGAGCCGGATTTGCTCACTTCTTTCTCATCATGTAATTTGTATTTTCTTGTGATTCTGCGTGGCCTACGTACGTCGATATGGAGAGACTTTGAAAGTTCAAGAGAACGACTGATTTCTTTTTTAGTTTTCTGTGCAGGGCTCTGGTGACAGAGGAATATAGCAGTCAGACTGGCTCCAACAGTCTCTGACAGATGCATTGTTGTGATATCAAGACTAGCACTCAGTCTCATGGCAGCATTATGAATCCTACTTAAAAGTTGCTACACCAAATGATGTGTTTTAAATTTGAAGTCAGTTAGGCTCAGTTAATTTTCAACTATTTGGGTAGATATACTCAATTTTTGTTTCTCCAGAGCTTCTTTCATAACCAGTAACAGAATGCCCCTTTGCAAAATGGCTATGCCATCAAGATTAGGTGATAAAAGAGTGGTTACAAAAGGACTGGACCATGAGGAGTTGCCTTTGCAGAACAAGGAATATCTTTGACCGTTTTCCCCCATAGTGCCCACTTAAGCATTCAACAAGAGCATTTAGCAGCCCATTTCATATGACCACGCAGCCCAGCAGAATCGTTGTATTTGGCCAGGCCGTCTTAACCTCACCAACACAACGCTTTGTCAAATGCAAGACTAATCTTCTCTGAGCCTTTTCTTGATCACTTTTTGTTTTCATGGAAACATCTGGACAGAAAATTTCGCCGCAGTGAAATACCTTTTCACACATTTGCTCAGTTGCTGTGTGTCACTCAAATTGGTACACTGACTGTCTGGCCCCTGACTTTTTCTCAAGCCTTCAAAGGCTCGGCTATCTCCATTCGTTGTTAAGAAAGATATGTTTAGAGGATTTTCCTCCATTTCTTAAATGCACATTGAAGCAAGCCTTTTTTTCTTTTCATCTCCCGTAGGTAATGTCTGTCGAAGATTTGCAGTACAACTGGTCTGCCTAGCATTCTCTTCTAGCCCTTCCTCATCCCAGCAGTGATGCATATGTTTGGCTTAGAGCTTTTGTAAGTGGCTATTGTCATAATTTCTTTCTTTGGAACTAAGTTTTACCAACAGGTGCAAAAAACTTTAGTTGCAATCTAAAGGGAGCTTTACCCCCTCCTGAGAAGAGTGGATTCTTATACCTCGTGTCCATTTCAGCCCTGACTGGCATGGCATTCTCACCACTAGCTTTCAGTGATTCATTTAGAGTTGCTCGCTTTTTGGACAAGTCTTTTTACTTTCTCTAGCAACAAAATCACCAATTTTGTCGGTTTTTTTGTTCATGGCAGTACGTGATGGGGAAGAAATATTTGCCTCCATAAATATATTTTTCAAATCCGATGTCCCGATTAGTGTGTTAAAGAGACTAATATGGGCAGAAAGATTCGGCTTTGCAGCCTTCCACTCTGGTATGGTAGCTTTCACCTCATCATAAAGTTTGAATTTTTCACTTTGATAAGAACACCTTTCACTTTTCAGTGCTCGCACCCAACAAAGACCATGCTGTTGGCTACTTCTTTCATCAAAAACCAGTTTACCCCTGCACAGAGGTCTCTAGGCAGTATGCTCAGCAAAGCAAGTTAAATTTGATCTTTGGCTGCAATCATAATGGCTGACTGGTGGATTATTATCCGTTTGCTGTGCCTCGGACCTGGCATAACCATCTTCATTCGAGGCTACTTATCCTGACAGCCGCACTGAAAGACCAGGCAGCCTAAACTTTGTTCCTCCTGACACTGCTTCAAAAACTTTTCCTTAAGCAGACGCCAGTAGGATGTCATTTTGTAACCAACAAAGCTATTTGGGGTTCCTGTGGTAATTACTAGCCAGGTACCAGCCGCTGGTTAAGGTCTTTGGCACCTACTGATCTTTTCCCTATATTCTTCCTATAAATGAATTGTAGAATTGCTGAAAGCCTACAGCGATGTTCTCCACTTTTGGCTCAGGAAGGTCAAAGTACTATTCTTGCCTTATGTTTTAAGGGAAAAAAAGGGAGGTAAACGCCCAAAATTTTGTACTAGTTTATTTTTAAAAAGGTCACCTGTCCTTCTCGTCTGATCTCCAATTTTCTGTTAGGCCAGTTTTGACTGCTTATAGTTCCTATGCTCACCTCACTTTATTTTCATACTTATGGGGCTCCAATTGTGCCTGAAAATTTCTAATTGAATGCTTTTTCTAGATCACAGGTCTTTTTACAGATATTTATACCCTGACATGGTTTGGCAGGGCCCAAGAAAGGGGGAATTTTATATATGAGCGGGTTAATTGAGTGATTTGCCCTTCTGATGGATGCCAAGAACCGTGAGCAAGTTAACCATTGACTGATTAAAGGAAGAAACAAATTGATGAATGAAATGAAAGAATCATTCCTTCGACATAAAATTGTAGGTGGAGACCTTTATTTCTCATCTCAGCAAGCTGGTTTTTTTTTTAAAGATCAAATATTGTCTCCGCTGGCGACGATGTCTAGATTGTATTGTATGCCCGATACGACGTCATTCCATTCCTATATCTGGTAAACTACGTCATGAGTGGCACTACATTCTTATGGGATCGGACTAGTGTCGTAAAAAAGATTGAACACACAGTCTTAAAACCTAGTCTGATAGAGTTATCGAGTGCAGTAGTATTCATGAGCGTAACAGCTGCTTCCGAGCGTTAAAAAATGTAAACAGCCGATAAAATCTATGTAATGATTCAAAATGGTGCTCTATTCATAATTCTGATAAATGAGAAAAGAAATTCCCATCAGTCTCTTTGTTTGGTGACTGAGACCGAAGCACTCATAGCCCCGGAGGCTCGCAGTGAGTGCTTCGGTCGGATGGGGGTCAGGGTATCAAAACAAAAACACAGAGGAAGATTTCCCCAAAATCAAAGCGGACATCTTCTATGCCTGTCCCTTCCCTTGTTTATCTTTCTCGAAGAGGGAAGGCGAGGATTGAAAAAAAATAGACATTCCTTCCAAATGAGTATTTCCAAAGAAGCTATTGCGTATTTTTTCTTCAAGTTATATCGGTTGCGTAATGTTGTTCCTAACACTCACAAAACCACTGGGAGCCTCCTAAAATGACAAGGTTCCGGGAGGTGGCAGTTACGCCCCTTTGTTGTCCTGGTCATGAGGTGCGTGCCGAAGTCATAATGTGCGCAGATTTGCGTTTGCGGTGTGCATATATTAAATGTGGTGGGGACTAGTTCGAGCTGCGATCGCGTTGAAAAACTGATACATTTCATTGGAGGTTGCGTAAGTTGTGGGCCTTGATACAAGTAGGATTTTTGGTGCATATTAATTTTTTTGTTTGCGGCTAAGTATGTGACTACAGTTGACATCTTGGTTCTGTGATGTAGCTAAATTTTGAAAACAGAACAAAATGTTTTGCAGCCCTACATCATCATTTTGTTTTCAAATTTGCTAAATACTTAGACTATCCTTTTGTCAGTACCTGTGTAGCATAAGGTGAAATTATATTTACTGCGGTAGGCAAAGATGAAACTTTAGAAAAAAAAAATTATTAGCTGGAATTTAGTGTTTGAAAATAGTTTCCTGCCGTAGTAAATTCACAGTTATATAATAGATTTATTTATATGGGATTAACATTCACAGAGTATTCAGACTAGCCTCTCATCAAGTTTAACGTTTCGGGCCTTACCCCAAGCATGGAAATTACAAACACTGATAACAATCACTTCCAAGAATATACCATTAACTGCAACACTAGAACAACAGCCGAAACAGTGCTAAATGTAATTTACATGAAATCCAATCTTACCCTCCCCTTATCAAAAGTATCAAAGATGAACTTATCAAAGATAGTCTTGGGTCAGATTACATCTGAGACAGTTCGCAAACTCAGATTAAGTCCATTACCGATACAGAATGTACAGAATATAATTTATATCGCCTTTCATTGTGAGATTTTTCGCAATTGCTGCATTTTTTAGTCTTGGGTGTACATCTCCGACTGGCAGGAAGGCCAACCCGTCCAGCATTCTGCAAAAGAGTCTGAAATCTTCAGAGCTATTGTATAATGATGTCAGTCCTAGCTGTTGTAACTTCCGCCATGTTGACTGAGTCAGATGGTAAAAACATCCTTGTATTTTTATATTCCTGCCGAATATATTCATGGCCGCTCTGAGGAATGAGTCTTCAAAATCACAAACAAGAGTCTAGTCTGAATGTTTAGCGTAAGTCCTAATGAAGCACATTTGTATGTAATCCTTGGAAAAATTCCTGATATGTTTCTCGGCATTTATTCGGGAGCAGTGCATAACAGACACTGATGGCAGAATCATGCATAGGTACCCTTAGAACATAGACTTGGCTAAAAATGTTTGGGGCCATTGCAAAATTGCCGTCAGCGTGAAGAGTCTCGGATTCTGATAACAGTCGAAGTATCTCATCTGTGGCGAAGGCCAAGATTCTACATGGGTTGTTGGCACCGTTGTCAAAACAGAGAAAGTTCTCATTGTCATTGCTTGTGTTTTCCATTGGCAGAACTCCCAGATCTTGCAGGATCCGTGGGCTCTGTAGTTGCGGGCGCTGATAAGCAATCAACCTCCACAGGCATTAGTTGTTTGACATCGTTTGAGCAGTTGGTAACAATGTCAGCATAAATCTGGCTGGGTTTGTCTTCTCTTTTTCGCTTTGGTCTTCGTGGCCGTCATAGTTTTGGTTAGTGCTATATCTGACTCGTTTGGAGCGTGATTGTGACCTTTTCCACAGACAGGGTTCTCCTTATTGATGTCTGTGTACATTGTTCCTGAACAAGAAAAACTTGACTTTTGTGAACATTTCCACCAGATCCGCTGATTTCTCTGGGCTGATTTTGTAGAAGGTAGCCCTTAAAAGCTATCTTAACGCCACCTTTATTATTTACTAGAAGTTCCATGTTGTAGGCAGTTCGCACCCGCAATGGTAAATTTCATCTGTGTGCAAGCTATTTATACGAGATTGATGGGTAGAATCTCTAATTTGGTATGACTCTGATTTCAACTGTGGACAAGCCCACAAAATATAACTCGGTTTCTGATTGGTTCGAAATGACTTACGTATATATCCAAACTACCACAGACGTATGCCATTTTACGTTTACATAATTTTTGCCATCGAAATTAGGGGAGAAAGGAGTTATCAGTTTATCCTTTTCTATGTCGCCTAATCGACAAAATCGGTCTCTGAAGTGATAACCCTGTCTGACGGACTCTGGTCAGCTGAAGCGGTCAGGTCCCATCAAAGAGATCGTCGACATACCCTATGAATGATCGCCGACACACCCTATGAATTGCCTCAGACTGTTGTCGCGTCAGCACGCGATGTCGCGAGTGAATGTCCTCATAACTTTTTGCCTTCGTCAGTAGAGCAGAAAGACGTTATGAATTTAATCTGTCTATGCCGCTGGATCGACAAAGCGGCAAAGTCGGTCTCTGAAGTGCTAACCCTGTCTGACGGAGACTGGTCAGCAGAAGCGGTGAAGTCCCATATAAACATCAAAGAGATCGCCGAAACACCCTTTAAATCTGTAACCCTTGCATCAGACTGTTGGCGAAATAGATTCTAAAACTGACGAGATGGTCACAAGGACTTTCCCGACTTCTCAACCAACATGATCATCATTAATTCCTGTTTCTTTTTTTCCTGTTTCTTTTTTTCTTTATTCTTTTTTTCTTCTTTCTTTTATTTTCGTGTTTCTTTTTTTCCTGTTTCTTTTTTTCTTGATTCTTTTTTTCCTGTGACTTTTTTTCTGTTTCTTCTTTTCCTGTTTCCTTTTTTCCTGTTTCCTTTTTTCCTGTTTCTTTTTTTCAGGAAATCTAGTCATTACCAAAGCCATTAAACATCGAACGCAAATAATGCACAGAAATACCTATCCTAATGGCTCACAATCAAGAAGGAGATTTTCAACAGGAAATTGTTTGTCCATTTATTTGTCAATAGCGGTTGAAATTTACTGTCTTACACTACACTTGTAAATTTCAACCGCTATTGACAAATAAATGAACAAATAATTTCCTGTTGGAAATCTCCCCCTTGATTGTGAGCCATTAGGATAGGTATTTCTGTGCATTATTTGCTTTCGATGTTTAATGGCTTTGGTAATGACTATTAAGGTGGCTTTCATCTGGTCAGGTTTACTTTAGTCCGAGGCGTTATTCCGATAAGTCCATGTTTGCCTCCCTGTCATAAAGATAATCTTGTTTTGCTAAGGCTCAGATTCTATAGATTTGCAGGCACTTATCATCTATTTGTACGTGTCTACAGCAGTCAAAATACCAAACGCGTCAGAGAAGGGTATTGGTTCTATTTTAATCTCTCGGTGACAGCATTGCAGAAGGAGCTAAGCTACATAATATATTTTGTGGCAGAGAAGGCTAACCAGCGGTGTTTTGTGGAAGAGTGGACTATACCACTAAGTGAAGTCATTCTGCCAAGCAAAAAGCCTCAATTTTGGCTATATGGGTTAATTCATTCCCTTATTTCATAAAAACTATTTGTCATAGAGCTTCAATTGTGAAAAATATCCATGGACGATGTCCCCCATAGCCCGCATGCAAAAAATGATTTTGTGGATTAGACCAGTGTGCTTTTCAGGTATCCAGTTATGAATGAATGAATGAATGAATGAATGAATGAATGAATGAATGAATGAAAACACAATCATCAGGTAATGAAAACTTAAGTGGGACAAATACTTATATAATATAACCTTAGCATTCTTAACAGAAGGTTGGGCAGATCATATGAGCTCAGATCATGAACTTTAGATCAGTTCATGTGAACTTGATCTGAACTAAAGAGCTATTTTAGGTGAACTGATCTTGATTTGAAATTGTGGCTGTTTGATCTGAACTTGATCTGATTTAGAATTTTTTAACTACCTTTAGCTCAGTTCACAACTTGACACCAACCTCGAAAAATTAGAACTGAAAGTCGTGTTTTTTGGGTTGTTTTTTTTGCGGAGCGAGTGAAGACAGAGTGGTATAAAAGGGGAGGGTGGCGTTTTCCACTTGTCAAAGTCTTCTTCGGTCAAACGTCGACATTACAACGTTTTGCCTTAGTCCACCGCAGTCTCTCTCAATCTCTCTGAAATGGCAAGTGAATGGGCCGTTATTTCTTGTGCGATATACCCCTTGTGCCTTGTGTAGACTTTATCTTCACCACTTTGACAGACTAATGTGCGCGGTACCCAGCGTCAGGCTGTCTGCCTGTGGTTAGCGGTGCCCTTGTGCCGTCAGCATACAGCAACACTATATATTGTTCAAGCTAATGTGTAAAAAGTGTAAATCTGAAAGTTCATTAATCGCGGGTGGTATTGAATACTGTCGTATCTGCATTTTCCAAGTTTTTGGGAAATCGAAANAGAGAGAGAGAGAGAGAGAGAGAGAGAGAGAGAGACGGGCAGAATATGAATTGCTTGTTAAAAATATTGTTATTTTGCTCATTTACAACAGATAGTTGTCTGAACTCAATAAACGTATTGTTATTGTTGGCGCGCGACCATCCTTTTGATGACGCTTGATGTTCATTGTACGGCTTGATACCTTTCGTTCCTCTACCGCTCACTGCCCTCGCTCTCTCTCTCTCTCTCTCTCTGTTTCTCTTTCCCTCTGTCTCTCTCTCTCTCTCTCTCTCTCCGTGTCTCTCTCACCCTATATTCCTTGAATTGTGTTCTCCTTACTCATACTAGGATCCATCTCATTCCCCTCTTTGATCAAGAAGACCAGTTCCTTCTTTCAGAACTACAAAAGATTTCACNAATGAATGAATGAATGAATGAATGAATGAAAAATTTTGTTAACAATATACCAGTCTGATACTAATAGATCCATCCAATCAATCAGTCGATCGATTAGTCAATCAATAATTATAATTAACCTGGCAAGAAAAATATGACTATGCCAAAGATCGTAGCTACGATAAATAAAGGCTTGATATAAAGACATTTATTACAACAAAACAAATGAACGAGAAAACGGTACAAATTAAACAGAATAGAGGTAAACGACACGACTAAATTATACCGGACCAACTGTTATACACAGACTCATTAACCTACTCAAAACAACAGCCGGAAACACCAGCTGAAAAGTCTTAGTCACAAGACCAGAAATATTCGCAATGGCATGTTCTTGACATAGAACAAGATGAAATTTATAGGTTTTCTTAACCTGGAAGTACAATCGAACAGAAAACGGTAAAACGTGATACTAGGCTGTGCCCGTCATGTAATCAAAGTACAATTAATAGAACTGAACGAAGAAGTCAGAACTCTTAAAAAAGCTGACAAGATGGGAGCGACCGAAGTTTTTTTTTTTTTTTTTGCCTTTTGACATGAACAAAGAACCTCATTCATGCAAAGCCTTAAAAAATGCATGGTGAACTTCTGGTATGAGGTGTTTCTCACAGAGGGTGTCTAAGTCATTCAATTTCAATTCATCGAGAGAAATGAATTGTTCGCGTAATGCCTGTAAGCTAATATCTGCAGGGTTTGGTACATCAAGGCGCTTTCTGCCTTTCTGTTCTAAGTTAATTTGAAACCAGCTATTTTCCTCGTAGTCGTATGATAAGTAAAGAACGTTTGGAGCGTCACGAGTTATCCTTATTCTTTTCACTTTGAGATAGCTGATCCTTTCTCTGTTTGTGTTTATGTCGAGGTTTTTTATTTGCTGAGAAATCGATTTTATATCGTAAAAATCAGCTAGAGCCATTTCGTTGACCTCATAACGGGGTGGTTTCCTTCTGGCAGTTCTAATACATGCAGCCCATTGTGGGGTTGTGTAAACATCCAGGTTTTTACAAGTTTGCTCAATTCGTGAGTGTATACCGTCTACCTCATTCTGGGAATGCCCACTTACAAAGAATGTGTGCCTTATTTCCTTTATGTCATATTTTCCCCTTATCCACCACAGAAATGCTAAAATATGCCTATTCCTATTCTGACCGCCACAGCAGTCTGAATATAAGGAAATTTCTCGCTTTCCTTTGTGTACCTCCCTTGCAATGTACCTATGTAGACATGACCCAATTTCGTTAGATCCTCTCATAGCTATTCTTTCATTCCAAATGTTGTTTATACCCAAGTCAGATCCAAAATCATGGATGGACAAATTGTATGTGTTAAGACGCCTTCTGTGATAAAACCCTTTTACACAACCCTTCGGCGTGAGCAAGACGTCTTGTAAATCAAACGCTGCTGCTGAAAATTCATAATCGCTTTTAGGTCTTAGCTTGCCAATGTCCTTTAGTGGCCTAGCGCGGTCTTTCATCCTGTGATGATTTTCGTATTCTTCTCGCATGCCCTCTTTATTTGCTGTGTTTTCGTACGAGGTGCAAAAATCACACCTGTCTTTTGATCTTTTGAAAAAGCCCAAGTTGTCTTCTGTATAAAATACTTGTTTGTATGTTGACTGACTGACTGTATTTTGACCTTTCCTTTCTTCTAAATACATGCCGTACATTTTTGATAAACTGAGTTCCCCACTTAAGTAAAACCGCCGGGTTTCCTTGCGACAATAGTGACTCTCAGTGCGCGGAAAGCTTTCGATATGCTTTCTTACATGTTCTTTTTCATCGCCCTTTTCGTCAGGGCGAACTGCATGTTTCCCTCTTTTTTCTTCCTCAGAAATGCCCGCAATATCTTTTTTGTTAAGTGCAGTAAAAACCACTCTTTCACTTATGTTTAACGTGTCCAGAAAAAACAAACTTTAACTTTTGTGCCGCTTTTTTCAATACTCCATCTGAGTGTACGCTTTCTGCGAGAAACACCACTTGCTTTGCCTCGTTTTTTCTTGACATCGCTCACATTTCGACAAATATAATCACGTTGTCTTTTCAGACAACCAAGTTGCCAAAAGCTATGGAAAATATATTCCCTTTGACTTTCAGTAAATTGCTGCTTGCACTTAACCTTACAGCCTTCTCCACAACCCTCCTTCATTTCCCTAGCCTTTACTGTCTTCCCCTTTCTGTTTATATACTCCCTCCCGAGATTTCTGTTACTTTTGGCAATATTATAAGCCCAGTTTGCAGGATCCCTCTGTCGCCTTCTTCCACGATTTGTGGCGCTTTCTTCAAGGCTTGGGATATCTGAGATATTCACCATAGAGCTTACTGTAGTGTCCAGTCCAGTGGCTACGTAGTTTATTGAAGCAGACAAGGAAGGTATTGAACTCTGAGACGACAGACGGTTTTTACGTCCTGAACGTGGACTGGCAGAGTCAAGCGGAGTCTTACACTTCTGGAAAGGGGGAAGATAAGTAGCGTCGTCGTCCTCTCCCGAATACGAAATATGTCCTTCTTTGTCACTGTCAGAAAATGATGCCTCTTCCGTCAGTGGCTCCTTTAACAGTGCTTGTGCTCTGTGTTTACTGCTTCTTTGCTTTTCAACCTGTTTCCGCAATGCCTTCATTCTTCCCAGTGGAACATCATCAGTGTCACTGTCTGTATCAAAAATGTCATAGTCGGATTCTCCGCATGTGAGCTCCATATTGAATTCACCAGATACTTCTGAGGCACCACTGTCGTTGGCTACTGAAAAAATGTCAAACGGGGTGAGTTCAAACTGGTCATATGTATTATTCAGAGAGTCCGATAAGCCTTTTATGAATGAGCCTAGTCTGTCGCTGGAATGAGCAGTTAAGGTTGCTCTCCCGTTGGCTACTGCCATACCATTAACATTCCTTAAGTGAGGGTCGAATACGAAAATGTTATTCCCACGTTTAATTAAGCCACACGAGTAGGCCGGTGTGCTGTCACCTGTGGTTAAGATGCAGTAGGCCTATTTGTCAAACTTTGCAAGAGAGTCTTGTAAAGAGCTGAAAGCCCCGTCAGAGGCTGAGCTTGAAAGCGATCCATAATATGAGTCGTATATGTTTACTTTGTACTGAGATCCCTCTAACCAGTAAAACTTTGCCATGTCAGTCACCAGTGGGTATGTTTCGCGTAAACAGGAGTTAATGCAT
>JAWQUT010001337.1:25838-36065 GCA_033807755.1 Ellobium chinense | reverse complement strand
AACAACAACAACAACAACAACAACAAAAAGTGATGATAATAATTAAGTTATGAAGACAAGCTTTCATAATAATAATTTATATGAGTGTGGAATAGATAACTCTAAGACAGCCAATCATAGAAGTGAGAGAGGTAGATGTATCTTTCAATGAAAATGAGTACTTCGAATCACAACAGACATGTACCTCTCGATTAATGACATTGATTCCCATATTCATATCTATTATCTCACTGATGTTATATTCCTTATTCTTGATTTTTTGGTGCATTGTTCTGCTCTGTTCATGGTAAGATCATGTATGGCTGCGACAAATGAAATCTGTAGATTATGATTATTGCATATGCAGATGACTACTTTACCGTAATTAACATTGCACTGATACATTCTCGGATTTGGGATATGGAGTGACTGAAAACTGCGATAAGCAAAGCCTGTAAAGTATTGCTCTTACAGGAAAGTCTTTAAAAAACCCCTTCTGGCACGTGTCACTGTTCTCTTGTTCTCAGTCAAAAACCAGCACCTGTGGGAGTTCATCTACGAGACCTTGATGAACCCCTTGTACAATCCCCAATATCTGCGCTGGGAGAATCAACGAGATGGCGTCTTTAGGTTCGTCCAATCAGAGGCTGTAGCCCAGCTGTGGGGCGGGCGCAAGAATAATGAGAATATGACCTATGAGAAATTGAGCCGTGCTATGAGGTAAGAAGCTCCGCCTACTTTCTGTGCCCCTCCTACAAATCTTTTTTGGCTCTCTCTTTTTCTGCACCACATCTTTTCAGCCTTCAGGACTGTAGACCAGGTTATGACCAAGTCTCTCTATTCAAAGATATCTGAGACTAAGGAAAGAAGGTGGGGTTCTGAGAGTGTCACATTAGCTACCATGCAGCTGAAGTATGCAAGTTCCTGCTAGATGGTCAAAGGGGAAGAGAATCGAATATCTAGGCCCATACATTCTTCTTACTTTCTTTCCTGTATTAGTTAATTATCCAGTATGTCTGTCTATTGCTGTCTCTATCTCCCTGTCCTGTGACGGTCTGGACTAACTTTCTTATATCCCTTCTCTCGATCCATTCTTCCGCCTGTCCGTCCATTTATCCGTCTCATCCTCCCTGTATTAGCTCATCGGTTTGTCCGTATGTCTGTCTGTCCCTTCCCTTCTTCTTCAGTGGCTCTGCCTGTCTACCGCTTTGTCCGTCTGTCCGCTTCTTGGCCCTGCCTTCTCTTATTTCACACGTGTATGACCCAAGTGTCTCCCATTTTGTGTACACAGACATTACTACAGACGAGGGATCCTTGAAAGAGTAGAAGGAAGACGACTGGTGTACAAGTTTTCTATGAAAGCCATGGAGAGAGTGCGAGAGAAGAGAAACTCCATCTGAGGTGAGGCACAGAGGGGAAGATCACTTTACAACAAGAATACACGAAAATCCTCTAGATCTATTCTAGACTAGATGCCGTCACACACTGGCTATGAAGGTTTGGAGATAAAGCGGAACAGAAGATGACCAAGACTACAGCAAGAACATCCTTGTCATCACATACTCTGCCAAACATGAAAACACTCTTCTGATGTGAGAGAGGAACTTTCGTCACGAGGTGTAACAAAACTGCTCAAGCAACAATGCACCTATCAAAAAATGTGAAACTTGATCGATTGTGAAGGATGGGCACTGAGGATCAGCTACAGTAAAAACGAGAAATAATATCCTCTGGTCTACAGAAAGCTCACAAAACTTGATTAAACATGTCATGATTCTCTAATGTATCACAACTTGTTGTGAGGAAAGGGGACCGGAAAAGGGTCTGCCAATGTCACTGGAGGGACTTCTAGAAGTCTTAGCCTGGCTCATTTTATAATGCCTGACTCCTTGTCCGCTAAGTGACAGAAGATGGATGGCTGATGACAGATTGGGACTTTTGCTTTTGAGTCAGTGCCCATAAGCCATTGTAAACGGTACCCTGTGAGAGCCTTTTTACGCTTTCTTTGTTGAGGGTGCCAGATGATGTGGCCACTTTTTTTAAGAGCCCAGAATCTTGTCTTGTTACGTTATAGTCTTTGGTCTTACGATGGGTTTGTTTGAGATCCTCTGAGCATATCACATTGTACATTATGCACTTTTATGACGTCCACTTCTTGTTTAAAGTCGCGTGGACGAAGTCCTTTGTAGGTGTGGTCAGCGTAGAGGTGTGACTGTCCCTTGCTGATAAGGCTGATATGGCGTGAGTGATGATATACTGTTGGTGTTATAGGATGGCAGAACTGTGACTCGTATTGTTTGTTCGATTATAATCATAATAATACAGTAAGGAATAAATTCGAGCTGTCCATATTTGGCCGATGATGTATAGATCAAGCTGATTATCGTAGAGGCCAACTGCACCCTGCTGTGGATGTATGATTGGTGATATCTCTTGTTTGATATTATGACAAAACTCAGCTTATAAGCTTGGAAACTTGGCTCATTGACAAGTCTAAACTAAGACTGTTTAACAAGTCTGCCTATGTGAACGATGATGTATAGATCCAGTTAACAGGGGCCAATTGTATATGTTGCTGCTAATGAGTGACTGCTTATATACTTTTGTTTGCCAGCCTTTTTGTGAGACGTATATTGGATGATCTCATTGTTGTGCTGATGAAAGGTTGATGTTGTATGGTTTACTGGCTGAAGTTAATCCTAATGTATGATTGGTGATATCTTGCCCGATATAATACAAAGCGCTCAGCTTGTAATCTTGGATCTATGACAAGTCTTAAAGTATAAGTCTTTTAACCAGTTTAACTGTGTGAGCCAAGTATGAAAGACTGTCCTTTGGGTTCCGTGTGAATCTGAACCAAGGCAGTCTGTCGTTTTTTCGCCACGTAGACCACGAGTGCTCTTCCTGAACATTATTTTATTACAGATTACTTACTGAGAATGTCACTGTAGTGTCTTCGCAAACTGCTATCGCACTGCCATCATTTTTCATCCAACACCGCTGACTATCACAATAATTTATGTGATCAGATCTCAACATCAGAACTATATATAGCCACATGACTAGATATTTTTCTTCATAACATGTGTAGCTATTTCATTTTCAATTTTTCATCGGAGTTGTAGCTTATAAGTATTCTTTGAAATGTGAGATTATTTTGTGTAAAAGTTGCGTGGGTTTGACTCATAGAATCTGCCTGTGCCCACAGGGAAAGCGAATGGGAAGACTTCTTCCTTGAAAGAAATAATTTTATAATATGCATCACGGGATAGGTGCTCTTTGATGCACAGAGCTTCATCTTGGATGTTAAATTTAGCTTAAATTCCCTGGTCGGTGGGGAGAGTTGAGAATTCCACAGACTGTATATATATCGAATTGACGTGACATTCGCCTCCTGAAAACCCAAAGCAGCCACGCCTCTCCGACTTCATCGCCATGGCATCGCCTCTGACGACGGCCATTTGGAAAATGCACAGAGTTGTGGAAATCAAATAATTATGACGTAGCCAATTTGTTTGTTCTATGCCGAGATAACTGCTTGTTTACAAATGGACGCTTGTGTAACAAGCTTGCTACTAAGGCCCACCTAAAACATATCAGAGCGGCACAAATAACTACAGACTCTAGCTAATATCTAGATAATTGTTAATCTAAAATTTCATTCAGGTAACTTGAGAGGCGATCATATCTTTGTGGGAAAGGTGAAATCGATAAGGCGTGGCTGTTTTGCACTACTTCCGTTTCAAGTTTTTGATATCACCCTATGAAAATGCCCGTTCTGTACAAATATTGTTCTGTGGAGAATTCTGCTCTTAATGTCCCCTGATAGTTCTAGTCCTGTTTAAAGTTCAGGCTAATTGTATATGTAGTGATGCCATCAAGATCTAACATCTGGTGGCAATGACATTGGCCTATGGCCGGAATCGCTTGCTTGTTTGCTTGTTTGCTAGTCAGTAGTGTGCATTTATTTACTCCAGTATGTTCAAATCAAACGTTGTTACTGTTGTTGCTTTGTTGTTGTGGCTGCTGATATTGTTACTGCTGCTGTTGTCACCGATGATTACGATTATGATATTTAATGATGTCGTTAATGTGCTGAATGTAATCACAAGATTATGTTAAGTTTGTATGCTGTGTGTGGACTAAATTTCTCTTTAATCGATTGTATCAATTTGTTTAACAGGCATTGAAAGCTTTCATTGTTTGTTAACTGAGAGTTTGCGCATTAACGATTGGATCCCTCACTATCGTAAGAATTACACAGCCTCTGCATCTTGAGCGCTACAGATGTAATTCCTACGATGGTAAGAGATCCCAAATTCAGTGCACAAGCTCTCAACTATTGATAAACATCGCTGATTTATATTTTTGGTACAGGATTCACCAACAAAAAAAAAAGGCAAAATTCCAAAGCCATTGACCTTACTGGTTAGCTAAATTTGTTTGTTTCACCCTGAATATTGTGCGAAGATGGATTTGGAAGTCACTGGTCCATAATTATTATTCTCACTCAGTAAGAAGCCCAATACTAATTTTAACTGTTACGTCGTTTGCATTGTCATTTTGTCAACATCTGATCCATTTTGGCCACAAAATACGTTGAACTCTTTGAAATCTTATTTTCTGCTATCACAACTTTGTTATGACTCCTATAACGAGTACAGAGTAAGCTGCAACGCTGCAATCCTCGCTGCGCTGGCAAGAGAGCAGACAGTCCCCTGGTCCCTCTGTCACTGGTCAGGCCGTGACCCCCGCATTTATCCTTAGGAATGATGATAAATGGGTTTGCTTTTAACAGTCGCTAGCCAGGTTTGCAGCGTTGCCTTGGGCCACCGCCCACCCTGTTACGTGGTTGGGAGAGTGACCGGACTTGGATCGGAAGTGACGTCAAAATACATCTAGGTTAAAGACTTCTTTAAGTTGTCATCGTCATATTTACTGTGTGAATTCAAACGACTACTGCATGAGATTCTTTATAGCAACAGATTAGTATGAGGTAACCAGCATCGTTGTCCTCAGTTCAGTTCAATTCCTTTCGGTCATCAATATATTATTACAATAGAGGCTGTCTAAAGTGAACTCATTTTAAATGAAAATTCATTTAAAAGGTGAACACATTCAATGTTACCGTTTGCTTCCTTATGCGCCATTCCTAATTATTAACGTGAACATCTGAATCTCTTTAAATGAACAGAGAGATATATTCTCCTGTGCCTTGAAATTAAACCCAGCAAGCTCTACTGTAGATCATTGGCATTATCTTTTCTTTTCCAATGCATTAAGTAGCAGGAGAGGTTATAATATTGTCATTGTGCCTGCATACCTGTCTGCATGCACATATGCAGCAGCAGCAGCAGCAGCAGCAGCAGCAGCAGAGCACATAGACAACAACAGCAAATTGGATGCTTATAGTAAAAGTAATGCACTTTGTACATAGACAATGACGTTTTTCGTCATCAAGGATTGAGTTGGGCAGGAGGAAGGAAGAGTGGAGAGTACTGATTTATGTAATCTAGTCATGTGACGTGTGCCTCTGTCAATTTTTATTTATCGTTATTATATGCATTACATGTGCCCTATATTTTCATCGTTCTTCTCAATTATTTCATCTGTTGTCATCTTTATGTTATGACATCACGTGTACAGCATATGCCCATTATAGCCCAGGTTTGAAAGAGTGTCGGTGTATTCGCTTTTTGTGCTTTGAGAAGGGGGAGAGGAGGAGAAGCAGACGATAATCCATGTGTGTGTTCTTGATAATGTGCCTCCCTGTATTGTTAACACAATCCAGCCTTTTTTTCCCTTTGCCATAAGAGAGCGTACTCTTCAAACAGATGGTTCGGTTGCGGCAGACTTAAACAGAAGAGAGAGTTTGAGGGTTTGAGAGTATACTAGTACGTTGGACCAGAATGTCAATGACGGCGTGCTGACGTCATCGATGATATCACATATTGTTCGTGATAATGGTGTATATATACAATTCTGCATTGTATTTATGAAATGCTTTTTATACGAGCCAGACATCTATTATATATCAATAATATTATCGATAATTTATAATAAAAGAACATGTTTCTTAACAAGGCTTGCTCTTTAGTGGTTTGTTGTGTAACTGTTGTTCGTCGTAGTGATGATGTTGATGGAGGAGATGTTGAATTGACGGCATTACGCTGAGAATGGAACAGCCTTTATATTCCTTCTCAGTGAGTTTATGACATCACCAAAAACGAGGATGAAGTTTTCGCTGCATGCGATGATGATGATGATGATGATGAAATTAGATTCTATTGATAAAGGCCTTAGAGCCGAAACGTTTAGAAGTAATTTTCGGTCTTATTTCTTAACTAGATTTTTAATAAATTCCTTGAATTAAGGTTGAGCTTTTAATTTTTCTCAGTTTTAAATGATGATGATGATGATGATGGTGATGACGATGATGATATATTGGTGGTGGTGCTGACTCTTATTGGTAGTACTAATTGTGTTATGGATGATGGTGGTAGTCAAATTTCAGATGGAGAAAGTAGTAATGATGGTGATAGTGGTGGAAGTGGAAAGGATGGTTGTGGTGATGTGGTGGTGGTGGTTGTAATGGTAGTGCCGATAGTTGGACTGCAAACAGTTTTGAGGATGACAGTGGTAGTGAAGACAGTAATAAAGAACACAACTTATACAGATTATTGTAGTTTCCTTGTGCATGAAAATCGCCTTGTTGGTAGGGCCTAGTCTAGTCTGGATTAGCAAAATTGTCACAGAAACATTTTCTTTGCTCAACAGAACCTGTCGAAACTGTCGAAACATGGATAGACAGAACAACTGGGTAGGTAGGCGGATACATGAACATACATTTCAATTTCTCTCCTTCCGTTCGTCCGTCCGTCCGTCCGTCCGTCCGTCCGTCCGTACGTCCGTCCGTCCGTCCGTCCGTCCATACGTCCGTTCGTGCGTCGTCCGTCCATCCCTTCGTCCCTTCCTCCCCCCTCTTGCCTGCCTGCCTGCCTGCCTGCCTATATACTATACTATACTATACTATACTATACTATACTATACTATACTATACTCAGGGTTGTTAAAAGTTACTTGGAAAAGTAACTGTTACAATTACTTTACCTTTCTGAAAAATGAGTAATTGTTACAATTTCTTATTTTTTTTGACAGCAAAGTAACTACTACAATTACTTTACTTTGAAAAGTAACCAGTTACTTTTCAGTTACTTTCAGGTTTCAGTTTCTTGGTTATCCAAGAAACGAAATAAGCGCGCAAAAAAGTCAACTGGCATTTTTCACACAAGTTATCACTTTTGTCTTTTGAGTGATATCCATAAAGTCATTGAATTAATATCTACTTGATCTGTGTTGAAGTCTCAAAGCCGCAGCCTTTGTTCGTTTTGGTATCAATGGCCAATTATTTTAATACCTTTTAAGTTTTTTTTCTTTAAAAGCTGCTTCTTTACAACGAAATTAACAATTTTCTGAAGTGCACAGCCTGTTTTAGAGAGAAATCTTCAAAATACAGTCCTGTGTGTGTCAGTACAGTGACTTTCAGTGGCACAGTTTGTATTTTATTATTATTCCATATCATCTTTATGATCCTTCAGTCGTTAATTTGACCCCAGGAACCTTATATCTCGCTTTACCAAGCGCATTGTGTTGAAAGCTTTCCCCCCTGTATACATTAGTGTGTGTTTGTGTTTTTTTTCAGTGAAATTGTAAATCTATGCGTTTGCAACTGGCCGACCGTATCCTCTTAATAAGTAAGTTGTATTTGTGAAACGAAGAGATAAAACCTGACACCGGCGTATTCTGCCTTGCACGTGACAGATACATTAACATTCTTCAATCCTCACGTATGATTAATCCAAAACTTACAGCATTTTATGGTCTGGTGTCTGTGTTCAAATTCCACAGCCATCCTACTCAGTCTTGCCCCACCTCCTCCCAAATAAACGCAGATAAGGTCGCCCCTCTTATCCCCCTTCCTTACGTCGCGGGCGGCCCGACACAACACATCCTGTCCCCCCTCCATCCCACCCGCCTGCGAATGGGTGGGGCGAAAGTGAGGCCTGATCCTAGTATCCTACGTCTGTCCCCTTCACCCGTTCCCCCATCAACTTCCTCCTTACGCGATGGCGCCAGATTATTATTGCTGCTGTAGCGGTAATGATATACTTTTTAAAGAAAATGCAACGACGAAGCACTCATAGTGGTAAATGGAAATATCAATTTTTTTTGTTTTTTTAAAACCCAAGCAAGACAAGAGCGGCTAACGATCAAAGGGAAACAACTAATGAAATGACAATCGTGAGCTAGTGCATCCATGATTTGTCTCCAATATATCACGACCTTAATTTTTCACGATTAAGTCCCTTTCACCGTAAATTTTTCACCAAATCATTTCTCTCTCTCTTTCTCTCCTTTTTATTTTCTGTAGATAGGATAGTGTATAGAAAGGTTAGGAAGGTGATGTATTGGTCGTCGATTTTGGGTTAACACAATTATAGTGATAGTGTTGTAGTGATGATAGTGGGTGGTGGTAGTGGTGGGCTTGGTGATGGTGGTGAAGGTGCTGCTGGTGATAACTGATGACAGTCAAGGGAAACAATGGAATAAGAAAAAAAACCCCTTAACTTTAAGCAAAACAGGAGCAGCTGAGGTCAAAGGGAAGCAACCAATAAAATATCAACCATAAATAATGCATCCATGGTTTGTCTCCCATTTATTACGGCCGACATTTTTAACGACTATGTTCCTTAGACCACAAATTTTACACCAATTCATCCCCTCTCTCTCTCTCTCTCTCTCTCTCTGTGTCTGCCTGTCTGTCTCTCTCGCTCTCTCTCTCTCTTTTTTGTGTCTTTTACTCTCCTTCTCATTCTCCTCATTGTGGTCCGAGGATCACACGGAATTTCGTTTCATCCAAGTCATGGATAGAGGGGTAGACCTCAACCACTAATATTGTGTGAGTCTGCGTGCGAGCTTACATGTGCATGTGTGGGTGTCTGTACGTATGTGCGTGTGCACACGTGTGGGTATTTTACATGTGAGTGCGCGAATATGTGTACGTTTGCGTACGTGCAAGGGTGTCTATGTGTGAGTTGGTGTGCGTCCTCTTGGGTGCGCGTCCGTTTTCTGTATTAAGGATGGGGTTAATGACAAAGGTTAATATGATGATGATGATGATGATGATGTGCTGGTTGACGTAACCATAGGTCTTATGGTGGTGATGGTGGTGATGGTGGTGGTGGTGGTGGTGGTGATGGTAGTATTGATCGTAGGTGGTGATGGTGGTTGTGATGATGGTGGTGGTGATACTGTTGCTGGTGTTGTTTCTGCTGTTGTTGCCATTGCTGATGTAGTGGTGGTGGTGATACTCTCAGGGGGAAGCAGTGACGACGATCCCTTGGTGGTGTCAGTGGGAACAATTCTGAAAATTCCACACAAGTTAGGCATATGCTAGAGGTTTGTGACACCTATTAGAAGGGCAAATTACTCATAGTGTACAACCCAATTAATCCGCTAATCTATAAAATCCCCCTTTTTTGGGGCCCTGCCAGCCAGTGTTAGGGTGTAGAAATGTGTAAAATGACCTGTGATCTAAATAAAGCATCCAATTTTAAAGTTTCAGGTACAATTTGAGCCTTCTAGATAAAAAAATAAAATGTGTAGACCTATGTATTCGCACGCGGTCAAAACCAGCCAAATGAAAATTTGGGGACCAAATCAGAATTTGAGGTGATCTTTTTCAAAAGACATTTGTGAAAAATTTTGGGCGTTNACACACACACACACACACACACACACACACACACACACACACAAACTCACACAGACACACAAGAAAAAATAGGCAGAAAATGGTAATTGTGCATGCTGAACAAGAGGGAAAAAAAGAGCAAAGACAAAAAACAACTCGGTGTTTTCAGGTGATTTTGAGGAAGAGGGATGATGGGACGGGGTAGGGGTGGGGGTAAGGGAATTACCCTAAATGTGAGGAAGGTTTAGGCCTGCTGATATAATTATGTTATGCTCGCTTTTGCAACATTTTGCCAGTTGTTCTAAAATTAAGACAACGTTTATATAACTGCGTATGGCTCGTGAATACGCGTATGTATGCTAGCCTCAGCCTACACTAGCCAAGGAGGAAGGCAGGCAGGTTGGCAGATAGGCAGGGCAGGACAGGGCAGGGCAGGGCAATGCAGGGCAGGCAGGCAGGCAAGCAGGCAGGCAGGCAAGCAGGCAGGCAGGCAA
>JAWQUT010001336.1:0-23986 GCA_033807755.1 Ellobium chinense | reverse complement strand
TGTGGTTCTTTGCTTTTTTTTAATCTTTTTTTGTAATTTAATGATCTCGATGTCAAACTGTTCTTCAGAAACGTTCAACCTATTCGCCGCTCAAAATCATCACTTTTTCCCTCTCTTCCTACGCTCAGCGCATAGCAGTATCCTGCTCCCCCAGTTACCCCGCACAGAAAAAAAAATTTTATGTGCCTCATTCAGTGAGAGGACAGGGTAATGCTTTTTAATTCTGTCGTAACTTAATTATGGTATGCTTATCTGTACATTGAATAGCATTATTGTTTATGCAAAGTGTACGCCTGTGCATGCATGCGTGTGTGTGTGTGTGTGTGTGTGCGTGCGTGTGTATGATGTGTGTGAGTGTGTGTGTGTGTGTGTGTGTGTGTGTGTGTGTGTGTGCGTGCGTGCGTGCGTTCATGCATTAGTGAGCGCCTACTTCTTTATATTTTCTGTAACGTAATTCTATGCTAATGCTCACTGTAAACCAAGGCAAACTTCCCTTGATGATGAATATAAGTATCTTATCATCTCTTACTATGGTTTTTCACACCTTATTTACCATATAGTTCTCCCTCTTTAGACCTAGAAATTGTGCTGGGTATATAATATTGTGTACATGAACCCCAAAATAGCATCAGCGGTTCATTTCCCACATGTGTCGTGTCTTATTATGGTACCAATGTTTGATTGGGAGCAAGCTCAACGCCTAACCGAACACGTACCGACTTTAATCTAAGCTGCTTGAAAGTGGTTGTTCTACATTAGATCTATATCGGGAGAGAGCGGGGAAAGGTTTTCAACTGAATATTGGATTACAGGCTAAATTTCGTCTTCATGGTGATTACTGTATACATGCCTTTTTTGTTGTTGTTGTTGTTGTTTTCTTGTTTGTTTTCCAAACGTATTTCAGTGAATCGGAGCCTGTAACATTTCTTTTTGGAGTGAGGAAACGAAAATATGAGGAGATAGAAAAGACAATGATTTCACCGATCTGAAGTAAACGAAACATGATGTAGTACAATGTAACCTCACCACCTCTACCTTCATTTATCCTAACGATCTCATAGACTGTTTGCTGTAATGGTAGGCATAATGCTCATTTCAATATATATTTGCAAGATCCACTGGATACATATAAAATCGACAGCATCACAAACTCCTGGATTTTGAGTTCCTTAGGTACGACTCGACACTTTACTACAGCACTTGCGTCTCTGACACTATTTCAAAATCGAGATTTGAACTTTTCATATCATTTCTTAACTCCTTATTGTTTGTTACAATTTCAGATTCTATGGTTCAAAACACCGCCATTGCACATTCCTTTATTTTAAAGCTGAAAACAACTTCCTTGACTTAAGAAATGTGTGTGTGTGTGTGTGTGTGTGTGTGTGTGTAATTATGGGGAGGTCACCTAGTAATTAAAAGGTGCATGTTTCTGATCAATATGCTAAAGATACCGGAAAATAATTATGTGTTTAATTGTGTAACGACTTTGTCTGGGTAACATTTAAGATTCATGTCAAGCTTCAAAATCTGACAGTAATAAAAGTCAGTGACATGGAAATAGGAATTTCTAGGCAAGAAGAATATCGGTATATTGTTTTTGTGGCTTCGTGCTTAGCAGGGTGTCTACAAAATTGCAGATTTCAGTTTGACAGTTTATACACTAATCAAATCATGACTTGAAAACAATCAATGTTTAGCCCAATGTGAAATTCGTTACAGTCACCACAATATACATATATTATATATTTGACAACATGGAAATACGTGTTACGTCCCGGGGAAACTACAATGATTCTAGAATTCAAATTTAGTGTGAGGATACAAAGAAATGCATCGGACATCATGACGGGTTTTAATTTTTGCCACTGAAAATCTCTGATTTATAAAAAGACATACAAAAAAAAAATGCCGGTCATACTTCAGTTAGTGACAATCCCTGATCCAGAGAGCAAACACTTTTTTTGTTCCTAGCAGACATCATCAGCATAATTTGAGTTCGCAAGAGTTTTCGTGGACAGGTCTTAAACTCGTTTGTTATAAGTCTGCTTAACCCTTATTAACGGGGACATTTCAGCTAGTTTAAAATGTTTGGGGACTTGCCTTAAACTGTGCTATATATAAAACTGTATTAATCCATATGTCACGAGGTGAGTAGTGAATCAGTAGGTGAATTATTCTAAGTGAATTCAATGAGTTGTATATAATGAATTGTGTCTGACGAGGGCACGTTTTAATTTGAGTTGTGTACTTTACGATGCACCCCTCCCCCCCAAAAAAAGGGGAGAGAGTGAATGTCTAGACACCACAGTCAAGAATTGTCAGTTGAGTGAGAAGGGCTGCTGAACGTAAGTCGAGTCGATGTGTAATGTATTCTTAAATGAAATAATATATAATTATTGTTTAAAGTATATTGTTTAACAGGGTAAAGATTTGCCTTACTAATCTATATATATAAAAGTGGACTTGGGGAGCTATGTTCGCTAACTCCTCCGTTATTACCTAACCTACGCGTTTGAAACTTCGCAGGCGTCGACAGCATCTATGTGGTCAGGTCCCAATGTAAAAAAATCGACGCAAACTGCTTTCCCCGATTTTATAGAAAATAGTTTGTACCGCATGAAACGTGACGTGTTGATTTTAATGCCACTATTGTTTTTGTTTGAACCGGAAGTCGTTCTCAACCGGGTTCAAGCAGACGCGCTGCTTTGCGAATCGAGTTGATTTCTGTCATCAAACAAGATCGCAGAAAGCGAGATAATTTACAGCAAACGAGTGAATTTATGCTGCGGATCAAGATGCGGTGAAGGTAAGTAGTGAATACTTCATCTCTTATTTAGATTTTATCCATCTCTGAGTCAAACTGGACATGTGTGTTTGTGTCGAGATCAGGTCATGTCAATAATGTCATGTCTGCCAAGCGTGAGTGCCGTGAGTGCGTGTGTTGGGAATTTATCTTTTAGTTCACTTCATCCAATCTGCATTAACCAGTTTCAGTGCTGATATACTGTGTTCTTTTTGTTTCTTCTGCATGTTTTCCTGCCCTTTGTTAAACTCCTATCCGCTGATTAATCAGAATCTAGACTGGATGAGTAGATATATAAATCTAGACTAGGTCACATTCATAGGTCTAACTTTTGTGTCGATATCAGTTCATCCACGAGTGCGTGTAAACTTATGTGGGTTAGAATTATTTTTTTTTTACATGATTACATGTCATCTACATTTAGTCTACTGCCTACATCACTATTTGATGCAACATTTTTCTGTTTTTTTTTTCTACCCTCTTCTTAAAAGTTCTTCCTGGAAAGAGGGTTTTGGGGTGTCAGGTCATTTTTAACTCTTTTAATTTCAGTACTTCTTTTTCCCATTTTTATCAGATTTCCTTTGTATTTTATTTTCCTCTGTAGATATATCCACTATGGGGAATTTATTTATCTTTTAGTTCACTGCATCCAATCTTCATTAACTTAATTTCAGTGCTGATATACTGTGTTCTTTTTATTTCTTCTGCATGTTTTCCTGCCCTTTGTTAAACTCCTATCCACTGATTAATCAGAATCTAGACTGGATGAGTAGATTTAATTTATATCTAGGTCTTACTGGCCTTTTGTGTTTGTGTCAATATCAGGTCATCCACGAATGCGTGTAAGTTTGTGTGGGTTAGGATTATTTTTTTACGTGATTACATGTCATCTACATTTAGTCTACTGCCTACATTCACTATTTGCTGCAACATTTCTATCCTCTTAAAAAAGTTCATACTGGAATTGGGGGGGGGGGGGTCGGGTCATTTTTTACTCTATTAATTGCAGTACTTTTTTTCCCCATTTTTATCAGATTTCCTTTGTATTTTATTTTCCTCTGTAGATATATCCACTATGCCGAGAAAGCGTAGAGGGAGGACTTGGCCATGGAAGGAGCATTCCTGCAGCTAAATGCATGCGAGCAAATCGTCTTGCAGATGAAAACTAACCGCCTGATGTGGCCGAATCTGATGGTTAACACAAAATAAATACAAATGATGATCCTCTTCCTGCCATTGCCACTGACTTACCAGACCTACCTAGGCCAATGGTCACTCTTCCTTGAGCCTCTCCTTCAGCTGCTCCAGCTGTCACCACAATCTTACCAGCTGTGCTAAGCTAAGATACACTCCAGAAGGTTTTCATGTTACACGCCATGTAGGAAAATGACAGTCAGATGTGAACACTGCCAAGCAACAAAATTTCCTAGAAAGACTAAGACCATGTGTTGCAGTAACGGTAAGGTAGATCTTGATCCACTGCCTCCTCTACCAGAAGATTTCAGGGCCTTATGCTTCAGCCATTCCCCTGAATCGGAGCACTTCCTTTCCAATCTGAGGAAATATAACTACTATGCTTTTCAGATGACTTCTTTTGGATGTAATGAAGTGACTCTTCGAGATTGGCATCCAACTTTTCGAGTACAAGGTTAAGTGTGTCACCTAATTGACTCACTGACACCTGCCCCAAATGAAACTGCCAAATTTTTGCAAGTTTACTTCATTGATGGAGAGATGACTCAGCTCAACACCAGAATAAATATAACTGATGGTTTAAAGCTGCACTTAGTGAACAGAATTCAAGATGTTCTCATGGATAGCAGTGTTTACATCAGAGAGCTTAAAAAAATAGTAATGGAATTCGGCAGGCGCAACCACATCAACAACTTTAGCATTGTCATACATGAAAATCGTGGTCCTCTTGGTGAACATCAGAGAAGATTTAATGCACCAGAAACCAATGAAGTGGCCATATTGATGACTACAGATCCTGTTGGCCAACGGGATATCGTATTGCGCTTACGTGATGACTCCCTTAAACAAATGTGGATGGAGTCTGCAACTTAAACTGACAAGCAGACACAAAATTACTCAACTACAGTTTCCACTTTTTTCAACGAAACGACAACTATCTCATTCTAGCGAGATGGTTGTTCCAGCAGTATATTGTCAATGCTTATGCAAAGATTGAAACCGAACGCCTGTGTTTTTTACGCAGAGAGCAAGGCAGGCTTAGGGCTGACAGCCGTGGTGTCCTGCAAGACACCTTGATTGCTGGAGATGCCTGTTTGCTCCATCAGGAAAGGAAGAGCACTTGCCCGCCTTATTCAAGACTGCAGTGCCATTGTAGTTGATAAAGCCCCTATGTCAAACAAAATTGTATTTGAAGCTATAGACAGGACCTTGAGGGATATTAGAGGTACTGATATACCCATGGGAGGCACTGCCACTTTATTGTGCGGTGACTTTCGACAAGTATTGCCAGTTATCCGGAATGGCACGAGAGCAAACATGGTGAATGCATGCCTCAAGAAGTCTTCTTTGTGGCCACATGGAAAAGTATACAAGCTTAGGACTAACATGCGTGTTCTAATGACCGATGATGCAAAAGCAGGGCAGTTTGCCGATCTTCTGTTGTCACTTGGAGATGGTTCACTGCCAGTGATAGAATAGCCGGATACTATTTGCCGTCATCATTTTGGGACAGCTGTAAAATCAGTAGATGAGCTTAGCGAGTCTGTTTTTCCCAACTTACAGGAAAATTATGGGAACACACAATGGCGCATGGAAAGAGCAATATTAGCTCACCTCAACAATATGGTAGCAGATATCAATGCCAAAATGTCCCATATGGCACCTTTACAGCCAGTGCTCTACAACTCCATTAAATAAAACACAGCTATGAGTGATGTAGAGGCAGTTCACTATCCACCTGAGTTTTTAAACTCCATTCACCTTCCTGGACTTCCAGCACAAGTCCTTCTGATCAAAGTTGGCATGCCGGTGGTGCTGATGTGCTTCTTAATCCACTGCGCTTGATGAATGGGACCAGATGCATAATGACAAAAGCAATGACCAACATTACTGAAATTGCCATCTCAACTGGCCCGTTTTGTAGAGAAAGGCATCTCATTCCGAGGATTACCCTGCAGCCTACTGACATCATTCTGCCCTTCACATTCCAGAATAAACAATTTCCTCTTCAACACTGTTTTGCTCTGACAATCAACAAGTCCCAAAGACAGACTCTGCAGACAGTAGGCTTGGACTTGAGAACACCTGTGTTCTCACACGGACTGTTGTATGTGGCCCTTTCACGGACTGGAAAGAACAATTTAATTTTTTTACTTAGCTGCAAACAACAGGACAAAGAATGTTGTCTATACTGAAGTGCTACAATGAATTGTGCCTATTTTCATTAATAACTGTAAACACAGGCTGCATACTCTCACCTATTTTGTACACTACCTATACCAATGACTGTTGCAGCTGTTTTAAGAACATCTCTTTGATTAAGTTAGCAGATGACACAACTATTGTTGGTCACCTTTCAGGAAATGAGGAAAATTGATACATTCACTAAGTGGTGTGATGATAATTTTTTGCTACTAAATGTAAGCAAAACCAAGGATTTATTGATAGACTATTGGATTAAGAGGACTCCCCTAACTCCCCTCAAGATCAATGATCAAGAAGTGGAAGTGGTTTCGAGCTATAAATACTTAGGCATAACCATTGATAACAGACTATCATGGCACAATCACACACACGAAATTTACAAGAAAGCAAATCGTCTCTATTTTATTCGCAAGCTCGAATCTTTCAGTGTGCAAAACGACCTTATTCGCCTTTTCTACGGGTCAACACTCCAAAGTCTTATTACTTTTGGTCTAACTTGCTGGGGTGGTAACATCACACAAAATGACAAGATCAAACTGAATTGTATTTTTAAAAAAGTGGAAAAAATAATTGGAGACAACTTACCATCGGTAGAGCAACTTTATGTCACAGCAGTAACAGAAAATGAACATCCTCTATTTAACAAATATAAAACATCCATTAGAAGTGGAAGACTGCTGTCACATTCCTCAAAAACAGAGAGGTACCGAAACTCATTCATTCCACACTCAGTGCGAATAATCCGGGAGTCCTCTTTTCCGTAGGTTAGGGCCATTAGAGTGTTTCTAAAGTGCACAGTGAACTGCAGTGTGTAAGTTGTGTGAGCAGTGAAGGGTGAAGACGAGAGCATGACAGAGTGAGTGACTGGGGCGGCGCATGTATCATGTAATATGTGTGAGAATGTGCAAGTCTGTGTCTGTTAATGTATGTACAATTGTATGCATCACTGTAACAAAGAAATTTCCCCACGGGGATAAATAAAGTATCTTATCTTATCTTATCTTATCTTATCTTATCTAAGGTTAGAAATCATATGTTGTTTTTGTTCGCTGTATTGCAGTCCTTTCTTTGTTGTCCTCTTTTCTCCTTCCTTTCCCCTGAACTCTCTCCCAAATCCACACATGTACCTATCCGTTCATGGAACGGGTAATTATGCTTGTATGATATAAATGTGGTCATGGGCGTAATGGTAATTGATCTTCGATTTGTTATCTGATAAAGGTAACTATAAATTACTGTGTCTGTACACCAGTTCGGGTGAGTCGTGGGGCCGACATCGCGGGTGTCGGGAGTGTGAGGTATTCATTAAAGTGAACTTGTAAATCTTAAGATAGATTGATAGTATAACCACGATTATCATTCTGTTTATTTTAGCCTTCTAGGAATAGGTCGTGTATCCTATAGGACTGTGTGTGTCCCTCGGCAATCTATGGAGGGTGAATGTGAACACTAGGGAGTTAGTATTTCGGGCTGTGCGCCCTGACCCAAAGAGTGTATAGCCGGCTGTGACTGTGAGCCAGTAGAACCATCGTGGGCGGTGTGCCCAGCTGCCACTGCCAGAGAAGTTGTCGTTGGCCAGCCTGAACTTGATCCGTCGTGGGCGGAGCGCCCAGCTGCCACTGCTAGAGAAATCGCTGCTGGCGCTGTAGGAATGTCGTCGTCCTGATCGTCGTCCCGTCCTGTCTGCGTCCTTCTGGAGATTCTTCCGGTCCTGTGCCTCTCGACAGTCAAGGAGCCTGTAGGGACAGGGCTCCGTGAGGCACAGCATCGTTGTAGTGTACTGGGTGTACTGTTCTGTGCAAAATATATATTGTCATTACTCTACGGGTTAATGGGGGCAATATTAGGTACTTAATTATTTTGTTAATGTAATACATTTTGTCGTTATCTGATTTCTATTTTGTCGAGTGAATTGTGACTGCGCGTTAGTGAGAGCGTGTGTAAGTAGTGTCGGAGTGTCAGTGCTATCTTTCTTTCTAATCTCTAGTTATTATCGTCCACTCCCTATCCTCTGTGAGAGTGTTTAGTTAGTGTAAACTCGGATTGCCTTGTGTGTGCTGGTGTGCGGCGTCCTGCGTGGTCGTCTCTCTACACCTTCTCTGTCTCTCTAATCCGTGTCCTGTTCTCGTCAGTATCCTTTGGCTGTCTTCGAATGGTGTGTCTGTTCGTGCAGTGAAGGGGTCCTAATTATCGTTGTCCTGTCTTTTCTCCTTGTCCTACCGTCCCTCCTTCTCTGGTGCGTCTGGGGTAGGGGCGGTTTTTGACACCATAATTATGTCAAGAAGATAAGTGAAATTCATTCTCCTCCCCTTGTTAGAACCCTATTTCTTCTCCTTATTACTAGCACTGTATCCTTCTTCTCCTCTTCACAGCTCGTCATCCTTCTTCTCCCCTTCACAAGTCATTATTCTTCTTCTCCTCTTTACAACTCTTTATTCTTCTTCTCCTCTTAACAACTCTTTATTCTTCTTCTCCTCTTTACAACTCTTTATTCTTCTTCCCCTCTTCACAGCTCTGTATTCTTCTCTTCATCTTTACAACTCTTTATTCCTCTTCTCTTCTTCACAGCTCCGTATCCTTCTTTTCAGCTACAACTCTTTATTCTTCTTCTCCTCTTTACAATTTTTATCCTTATTCTCCTCTTCACAACCCTTTATCTTTCTTCTCCTCTTTACATTACAACCCTTCATCCTCCTTCCTCTCCGTACTTCATCCTCGTTCTCCTCTTTACAACTTTTTATCCTTCTTTTTTTCTCTACAAGTCTTCGTCCTTCATCGATTCCTTACAACTCTTCATCTCCCTCCCATACAACCCTTAATCCTTCTTTCTTTCCCCTCCCTTTATCCCCTTCCTTCCTTTTCTTATAACCCTTAATTCTCTTCCCTTTTCTCACCCTCTATCCTCCTGTAATTTATTTTTCACCTTCCTCCTTCACCTCAACCTTCATATTTCTGTTAACCTCTTCTCCGCCTTCCCGTTTTTTTGTTGTTTTTTGTAGCCCTTCATCCTCCTCCCTCTCCCTCTCCTCACCTCTGCTCCTCCGTCCCATTCAGACAACCCTTCATTGTAATCTTCACCCTTCTTTCGCCTCCCTTTATTTTCACCTTTCAGAAATATTTTTCTCTCTTCTTAATACCGTTCATCCGTTTGTCGTTTCAGAAACGCGATCTTTGGCGATGCGTCACGCAGGAGTGTGTATGCACACATGGATTGAAATGTCCAAACTGTACAAACAGGTTTTGTCTTGAGAGGAGAAAGGAGTGGAACTTTGAAGAGGTGGGTTTTACGAGGTCTATTTTTGTTGCTGATCTCCCTGATTTATTTGCTATAAAAAGATCTCATGCAATGCCTGTGACTACGATTTTAGCATGGAGGAAGTGGATTTAGATCCAGATCTAAGAGAGAACATACTGTCACTGATGTTGTAGGTAACACATGACTAAATGACTTACAGATTTAGTGTTTTATATTCTCCCCTCAGTGTGGATGGGCAGCACAGATGACTCCCAGTGTCAAAATGCATGATGACAAAATTAAAGTTATAATACTTGACTGTGTTTTCTTTGCAATTATATATAACGAAAAAACGAAACCCCTATCAGTTTTTTTGTGTTTTTTTTTCTAATTGATGGACTGATCACAGACTCGGTAAAGATGTAAGCACTCAGTGGGAAAGACTGGAAATGTGCCTGTTGTTATAGCATTATGTACTGACTTAAAAAAAAAAAAAAGGATCTGAGTGAACTGAGTATGCCTGCTCCAGATGGAAAATCCAGAGGGCTTGGCTTTCTGTTTCCTTTCAACTAACAACAAGAGCGGGTTTGTCCCATGTGTTACAACTATAGAGACACAGTGACTCATATCCGCAGAAACCATAATTCATACTAACCTTCACTGACTTCACGTCACAAGTGACTGTTTCAATCACTCTTTCTGTCTTGTCTCTTTCTCTCTCTCTCTCTCTCTCTCTCTCTCTCTCTCTCTCTCTCTCTCGCTTTATCTCTATATATATATATCGCTCTCTTTTTTCTCTCTCTCTCCTTTCTCTCTCTCTGTCTCTGTCTGTCTGTCTGTCTGTCTGTTTGTCTGTCTATCTGTCTGTCTGTCTGTCTGTCTCTCTCTCTCTCCCTCTCTCTCTCTCGCTCGCCCTCTCTCGCCCCTAGTTTTAGCCCAAAAACAAATCACCAGGTTGTCTAGCAAAAATAAGGGGTCGCTCTGACTCTCCACAAAGAAGATATAATGCTATTGTTATTGTTTGTTTTGCTTGTTTGTCTGCTTCTTTGTTTGTTTGTTTGTGTGTTCTTTGTTTGTCTCTTAGTCTAGGGAGCTAAATATCTTCCATGGATTTTCCATTCTATGGGCGCCGCCTTCTTAAAGGGGGACTGCATGTCGCAGATTCGCTCGATCATGCAAATGTCAGATAAACGATTATGCGAAGGCACTTGATTTGTATGGCACAGCTGCACCAGTCGTTCACCAGCTATGAAAACTGAACGAACCGATTTACCTAAGAAATATGTTAATTTAATGTAAGCAGAAATTTATTTTTTTTTTTCGGGGGAAAAAGGGAGAAAAGGNGGGGGGGGGGATTAATATCAGTCTGTCCCTGCGGAAATTGTATTTCAAACCATGATTATTCCAACAAGGAATTGCAAAATTTGAATGTAACATGTGGTGAAATTTGTGCCAAAATATGCAAACATTAATTTTGCAAAAGTAGCTTCGCTATACTAAGTTATAGTTGACGTTTTTTTTTTTTTTAAACCAACAAAATCAAATAATGCCATTCCAATGTTCATGCGTAGATACCAGAGCTCAGGTCTGTGCAAGAGTATTATTTCCATGGATGCGTAATTTCCCCAGACTTACGTATAATTTTGAACCACATTATGACTCAAAATGCGTGGATAAATGGGGGAACATACATCATACCATGTGAATAGAACCTAAGTAATGTAAGGTAACCATAATTAAACATGCCGTGAGATAATAGAAAAGTATATTATAATGATTAGTTTGTTTTACAAATATTTCCTACCTAGTAATAGCATATCTCAAACGAAAATGTAATTAAGTAATTATGCAGCGCCTTAGAGCACTGTTGTAGTGAATTTGTGCGCTGTATAAATTCATCATTTACATTCCATTACATCAGAGAAAGTATTATTGTTTAAAAAAAATAACAACAGAAAAGCAATGAAAAAAATGTACACTTGAACTTTTATACTAAGTACTCCTTTAAAATGTTTACATTGTTCTTAATATCAATTTTAGATACGTAGATTCACCATCATTCTATCATTTGCAGTGTGGACCACTATATTAAGTATAGTTCAAGAATATAAATGCATAGCTGCCCGACAAAATGAGGCACATCGCGCATTATGGTAATTGTGGGATTTTGATATCATCGAAAAGATTTGATAAAGCCCGTTCTTTTTATTGAAAACAAAAATTGTTCAACGAGTGGCAGTTACACAACCACAAGTTTCAGGTCTTGTCTCGCGGCATTACCCTCATTTCGAATGGCTGCTAGACATACACATGTTAATATCTCAGCCGTGTTACATGAAAAGGGATAGCAATCTGCTTCACAGCCTAAAAAATCCACACTATTGTTTCATTCATTTTCAACCTCTAACACGTTTCCTTCGCCCGAGCGCCTCTAAGAAAATTCAGTTTGAAAGTCGGGATTGTCACATTCTGCGGGCCATCATGACTGGTCGTCCGGTCAGCGCGAGAATGAGGCGTGACGTCAGCAAGCGAGATGCAAGCTAGTTTAGTAGTCGTTGTGCAAAGAGAATTATCCACACGCAATAACGTTGGCTCTTAATGTTATGCTTTCTTTTTTTTTTTTTTTTCATTTATCGTCGAGAAAAGTTTTAACTCGTGTTAACAACTGCCCGACTCTGAACGCAGTGCTGTAACCTTAGAAGAGGGATCATAAATAAGATATGAGAAAAAGGAAAATCTGTCTGACCACTGTTTGAATCGATTTATTAATGTTTGCACTGCCTTTGTATTGTTTTTCCTGCTTTGTGCTTTAATGAGCTCCCATTGGCTTAAGATTCTGACAATATAAAATTATTATTTGCTTGTGGACCGCTTTGAGATAATTTAGACGCCGTCACAGCCAAATTATCGGCGCTTAGGAGCAGCGATGGTTGTTTCACTACTCATAAATCAATCAAAAGGCGTTCGAGAACAGATTAAGAAGGGGGGAGGGCCACATCGATGATTCGACGTGAACATTATTTTGACCTACTGATTTTGATCAGAGATGACCACGGAAGCATTTTATAGAATGCCCGTGAAAACTTGTAGCCTGAAAAAATGAATCGGTCTTCACCATCAGTGAGGGAACGAGATATATCCTAGCCTGGATTGGATGGGCACAATTCCAGGGATAAAGAGAAGGGGAGGGGNGGGGGGGGGGGGGGGGGATAAGGCAAGAAGCAATAGTGTGGGGCAATAAGAATCTATGAAAATACATGGTGTGAGAGATAAAAACAACGCTAATGGAGAGAGACAGAGACACAGAGAGAGAGAGAGAGAGAGAGAGAGAGAGAGAAGAGAGAGAGAGAGAGAGAGAGAGAGAGAGAGAGAGAGAGAGAAGCAAATATGCGTTTGCCTCCTGAGTCACTGTTTATTTCCTGCCTTCTCGCTTTTTTTCCTTAGCAAGAAGGGCCTTTTGCTCGGGGAACAAAATTAATAGACTTGACTATATTTTCGCATCACCACAACAACATATAAACGCAGCTAGGCACTTAAAAGAAACACTAGATTATACAGACCATAAGGCAGTCATGGCACACATCCATGGGACAGGAAGGGAAAATATCAGTACCTACTGGAAATTTAATAGTTCGCTGGACTAAATTTTTCCAAGTTAACGTAGAACAGATACCAGATACAGATTTGGGAGAGTGGTGGGACAATCTAAAAGGAACAGTAGCTGCAATTACCCAAGAATACGGGAAAAAGGAGAAACATCAAGAAACAGAGAAGGAACATAAATTAAGAAACACACTACCTTTCCTGAATGACAACAAAGCAGATGATATACCATACACACTAGAAATACAAGCAGAGCTACAAGAAATTCAAGAGAAACAGTACATGGAGGCGCAAATTAGAACGGGAATTAGACACAGAGAAATAGACAAAAATCCAATTAAATACTTTTTAAAAGCAGAAGAGGGGATTCAGAGAAGCAAACAAATCAAATTAATAGAAGAAGACACAGGTAAACAAATACACAAAGACGGACGAAATGCTATACATTTTCTCATATCACTAGACACAACTGTACACATATGAAGGGACAGTAACACAACACAAGAATATTTCACTGAATACACTAGGAAGTTAAATGAATTAGAGAAACAACAGCTGGACACACCCATTACACTAACAGATCTGGGGGAAGCTATTAAATATGAATACAGTAACGTCCTCAGGCCCCGACAGTTTAACTACCGTTGTCTACCAATATTTTTTTTTCAAAGCTTTAGGCCCCACCCTGTTAGCGGTAGTTAACGACACATTTGTCACAGGTAAATTACCCCCCTAGCCAAATGCTCTCATACATAACCCTACTCCCAAAATATCCTGAAAACAAGACACGCACCCAGAATTAGAGACCCATCCCTCTGCTTAACACATATTACAAGATAATTAGCAAAACTCTAAACAAAAAAATGACACCACACCTAAACACTTTAATACACCCAGACCAAGCTTGCGCAGTCAAAGGTAGACAAATGCACACACATACACACTTCATTAGGGACTTCATCAACTACACCCAACAAAACAACACACAGACATGCGTGCTATCGCTAGACCAGGAGAAAGCCTTTGACCGTCTGTCACACGCATATTTGCACACGATTTTAGAGTTGTTGTTTTTTTTATCTTTTTTTTTTTAATAGACTGTTTGTGAAATTCATGCTAGCCTATTTATGTGCCCAAGAAAGTTGATATTATTGAAAAAATTGATAAATACAAAAGATAAATAAAATAAGGTAAAATAACAAAAAGTGGGAAAAAGAACAAACAATTACTATTGATTCGTGTATAAGATACTCAAAATAAATAAGTACGTAAATATAGAGATCAGTAAATAGATAGATAGAACAAAAGGATAAGATAATATAAATAAATAAATAGATAAATAGGTGCCGTAGTTATATTTTCAGTATGCTTACCACATCCCCAGAGTTCACTGTCTGCCGGACCTCACTACAGTCATAGTTGACAGAGAAACTATAACTGATCTCTGCTTTGTCAGCTGTATGCGGACCTAATCGTAGGTCTATAGAACTTGACAGCAGACAGTAGGAGCGTGGTGTTAATGGCAACTATAGCCCACTGCTGTGTACATGATTACTTTTAGCCTGTTTGCGATAGAACATAAAAGTTGGCGTTTTATACGCTGTATCGCGTTGATATTCATTATAAGCAGCTATCTCTGAATGAGTACTTTTTGCAGTATCAACACTGTACTTTATCATGGTGCCACAGGTCAGTCTAAGCTGTGGTGATGGCGAACGCAAGCTCATACTGTTTCACGGCATTATAACTTTCAAAACTAAATACTGTAAAATTATGATCCTTAAATATGTATGGAAAAAATAATAAATGCGTGGCTAAAATCATATTTGAATCAAAAAAAAAAGGAAAGAATAAATAGTTGGATAATTGAGTGAATAATCGGAAAAGTAAATTGTATAAATTAACTTCCTTTTTGAAGGCACTATGGGACTGCATTATAAGTATTTCACTTTCTTTTCATCATTGCCTTTTTTTTTTTTTGCTTCTTATTCACGCTCTCTTTCATTCAGGAAGTGATCTACGGTCTCCTACCATATTTTGCTTAACTGACACTGAATATGCAGCATGGCGACAAAGTCGAAACTTTTTCCGTATTTAAACTTTCCAATGCACATTTTAGCTATTAATATGAGATGATTAATCTAATTGTACATATATTTGTGAATGCTTCCTGCCTTTTCTGAAAAGCCAGTAAAATATCATTGACTGTTAGCATCACTCTTTTGCCAGTCCACGTATTAATCATCAGCTCCACTTCTTTCCATAACGGTTTGACTAGCTTGCAAGTTACAAAAAGTGTTCAACATAATCTTTCTCCTCACAGAACTCGCAAAACTCACTATCTTTGATGCGAAGCTTGTATAGCAAGATGGATGTCGGATAAATATTATGAAATATTTTCCACTGAAGAGTTCTAAGCCGTATCTCTGTAGCAACCTTACTCTCTAGAGACTAGTGACTTGTGTTTATTTCTGTGCCCATTTTTTTTTTCAGAACATTGAGATATGTGGAACTTCATAGGCTTCAATTACAATTAATTTTCTTATTTGCTGTCCACTCATTTGGATTTTAAAAATATCATGCATTTTGAAAAAAGAACCCCTTCTGGGGTGCGCCTCGCAGCAGCTTCTCCGTGAAATAAGTAAATGCGTGTTTCAGTGAATTATATTCAAATAGCAAAGTTGCACTTTTACCAATTCGTTCTTGCATTTGCTCCCATGTTGGAAAGTCTCCCCTCACTAGTATGTCCTCTACATAGCGTATTCCTGCATCAGCCCATTGCTTAAAAAACGTACTTTGCTTTTAAAAACTAGATCCTGATTGTGCCACAGATAGCTGCTTACTACTTCTTCATCTCCGTGTTTTGTGTTCTTATGTGAAATCCAAGATACAATTACTCTCTTTCAAAATGGAGAGTTTATTCTATCCAGATCAACATCTTTGATATTCCTTGTATTTGCTTGAAGTATGTAAATGCCATCCATATTTCTCAGAAAATAGTAAGGCAAGAGTTTCCATGTTGATTGTTCCCCATTGCACATTCGCATAGCCCACTGTATTAAAACGCTTTCCTGCATCTGTTTTCAAGTTTATCATTTTCAAACCTCCTTTCTCAACCGGTGAACACATGATATTTCTCTTTACTTTCTCGAAGGCTTTTTTATTTGAACACTTTCTGCGCCATATAATATAATTGAATAATTTCCTGTTGATTTGATCGATTATTTTTTTCCGGCATCCCAACGCTTTGATGAATACACAGGGAGATAAAAAATTTTTTTGCTACCAGTATTTTCCCTTGTATCGACAGATTCATTTTAGACCATATATTGATAGTTCTGTTTATCCTGTCAATTACTCCATTCCAGTTATCTTCTACTTCTGCCGCTGGGATACCTGATTGGAACGTAATGCCCAATATTTTCATCTGAACTACTTGTTTAATGCCTTCTGTGCTAAATGGTATGTGGCTAGCGCTACTAATTGGCATCATAATATGTGATTTCTGACGATTGAGTATCAGTCCTGAAAATTCTGAGAACACCTTTTTTTTTGGAGAGCACCTCCCTAAAGTCCATCACATCTCGTAAAAAAAGCGTTGTATCGTCCGCATATTGTAAGATTTTTTACTGGCACCCTGTTCCCTGGAATATCCATGCCTTTCACTTTCTCCATCTGTTTTATATTAAGTGACAGCAATTCAGCTACCAGAAGATAGATCAAAGGATAGCATGGACATCCTTGTCGAATACCTTGCTCTAGCTTAAAGAAGTCAGACAGCCATACTCCGTTGTTTACACAGCTCTTTCCATCATACATGATTGTCTCGATCCATTTTTTGAATATTTTGTTAAATCCAAAACTTTCCAATGCATAAATCATGAACTCGTGTGACACGCGGTCAAAGCATATAGAGTAATCGATTGCTAAAACGTATCCAGGCTTCTTATTTTGTTCTGCAAATTCCAAAATGTCATCAATTTGTCTCAATAATGTGGCTGCACTACGACCTTTCGTGAACCCGAATTGCGTATCAGAATTTAGAAATGGAAGAACTTGTTTGAGTCTCTCAGCCAAAACTTTGCTTAATAATCGACATTGGTCACTGAAATGGGCCTCCAATTTTCTAAGACGTTCCTGGGTAAATCTTTTCCTTTGTGAAGTAAGGTTATCACCCCCACTTTCTGTGAGAAGGTAAGTGTTTTCGTTTTTTGACTATATTGATAGCAATTAATCAAATCTTCCTTTATCTCATTCCAAAATATTTTATAGAACTCCGTAGTCAATCCATCTATGCCTGGAGCCGAGTTATTCTTTAGTTCTTTCAATGACTGGCCAGTTTCGTCCAAGGTGATTTCTTTCTCCAGTGCAATATTTTGTTCTTCATTTACTTTTGGAATTAAAAGGTCTTCATGGAATGATTGTATAAGCTCAAGATTAGATCTCCGTTTTTTATAGAGTTTAGAAAAGTAATTATAAATTTCATTCTGAACTTCTCTCTGTGTGTAAACGATACCCTGATCTGTTTGTAGATTTGTTATTGTGCTTTGCCGTCTTCTTGCTTTCTCCAGTCTCAAAAAATATGCTGTTCCTTTTTCACCTTCTTCAATCCATTTAATGTTCACCCTCACTGCGGCTCCGTTTTGTTCCGACAATAAGATGATTTCTAACTTGGCTTTCTCCTTCCCAATATTTTGAAGTATTTCTTTCTTATTCTGTGATGCTGATAATTTACGTTCCAATTCATTCAGCTTTTGCTCTATCCGTGTTTTTTCCTTGTCCTTTTCAAGAGCTTTTCGTTTGCTCCAGTGTATGGCTTTTTCCTTCATTCTTGCTTTTAAACTCTCCCACTTATCATGAGGATCAAGTGTGATTAGGTCTTTGCTCAGATTTAATATGTAATATGTAATTTCTCATTTCATTAATAAAATCTGGATTGGAAAGCAGGGAATTATTAAATTTGTAAGATGAAGGGCCTCGTCGATATGTTGACATTTCCCATGAAAAAATAACCATGCTATGATCCGTCATTGGTACAGTGTGTATTTGTGACTTAGTTCCTTTTGAAATTAGGTCGCTATCTATAAAGACAAAGTCTAATCTGCGTGTAATATATTTCGTTTCCAGGTTTCTTCTTTTAGTGTTGGGTTAAAAATCCTCCATGCATCCACTACATTATTGGTAGCTACAAAGTCATTAAAGGCCGCTACAGTATCTTTATTATGCGATAATGTCAACTGAATTACTTTGGACTGTACTGAAATCTCCTGCAAGAATTACATGTACATTTGCTTTTATATACTGACTTATTATATTGTCGAGATGTTTGATGAATTTTATTTTGGCTCGCTCAGTCGGTGCATACACGTTTATGATTAAGTATGACTCTTCTCCACTTTGACAAGACACTATTAATACCCGCTCTTCCTAATGTAGTTTCTCCGCTCTGTCTACGTTTTTTCCACATAGAGTTACCAGACCTTTACTATGTGTTGTTCCCAGCGAACTGAAGAAAGAACCGGCCCACTGCTTGCCCCATTCTTCGTCGTCCTCTTTAATAATAGATGTTTCTTGTAAACAGATAATATCAGGTTTTTTAGTTTTTATATATTTGAAGATTAATTTACGTTTTTTACAATTGCGTATTCCTCTGACATTGCAAGTAGCAGATGTCAAGGACAGTGCCACACGCCGAAGAGATGTCCTAAAAAAAAAAATCCCACTGTTTCTCTGCCGAAGTCTCTATGACTTAACCGAGACTCGCTTATTCGGCGACTCCGAAGGCGACTCCCTGTCTCCCGAGCGTTTGCGAGAAAAGGACCTGGGCGCATTATCCAATCCCACTTGTGGAGCCCACCCGTCGCTGGCGTGGGGAGTTACTCTTTGTTCGCGCCCTGCTACGACTCTGCTCTCGCTCGGGTAAAGGCGAATCCTTCTCGCCAGTCTTCTCCTTGTCGGGGGCTTGAGCACTTATCGAGCGCTCAGAAATCGCTGTCACGGGAATTGTCTCCCCCACCTTTCCCCCGGTAGTACTCTCCGCCGCGGTCGAATTGGCTTTTAGTGGACTGTCATGCTTCCCCGTCCCTTCACTGCAACCCGTGAGTTCACTGATGAGTTCGCTACCACTGTTACTGAGCTCTAGACCTGATTTTGGTAAATGTGTCGGCATACACGACACTGCTTGTTGGCTTTTTACTTCCTGTGATACTGATAAAGACTGTGGGCCCGTGTTATGCTGTGTTTATAGTGGCGGCGGGTTGCGGGTTGCCGCCTCGTTGCCGAGTGAGAGTAAACCGCGCCGGAACACTCGCGCCGAATGATGGTGTACATAGTAAAGCGGTACCGTGGTATCGCTGCAACACAGACAATATGGCTTCCTTTGAAGATTTTTTGTTGTTAGACAGCAGTTTAACAAGCTTTCTTTTACCGGGCATAGGAAGAAGAAGGACAAATAGCGTCCATGAAATAAACAAGAGAAGACCCATTGACGGTGAATACCACCACCTTTTCCACCAACTGAAAGTTTACCCAGAGAGATTTCACTCCTATACGCGAATGGATCTTAATACATTCAACTACATTTCCTTCCATGCTTTATCAATCACGTTCCTATTGGCATACTCTTTCTTTCTTTTGTCCCAAATGCAAGTTCTTTTAAAAACGGCAGCAATCAGTTTATCAACATCCATTGTTTTTTGTTTGTTCTTTTTGCTAGAGTTTACAATGACGCCTAGCTCAGCGTGACAGTGACACATACAGTGGGAAAAGGTGGCAACTTACTACACACCACAGACACACTCCGGCGCGAGACACGTGTCAAGAATGAAAATTTGGTTCTGGTTATTTTTCCCGCCAGGCGGCAAATTAGCAGCGCCTCGCGACACGCCTTGAGACACGCCTTGACTATGTACACTTACAGAGAACAGTGTGTCACTTTACTCGCGCGGTCCCTCGCGGTTCCAGCCGGGCGTGTAATTTCCCGAAACCCGCCGCCACTATAAACACAGGCTTACTTTTTAGTGTGCCGTCTAGGTTGGACTCCACAGGTGTATCCGCCTGGTGGGTCACCTTTTCTACCTCCTCATGTTCAGGATAGTACAGGTAGGCCTTGAATTTGTCCTGCACCGTAACTGACTGCCTTAGCCTCTTAGCGGGTTTACGAATAAAGATGGCCCTATTCCCGTTTCTGAATCGTGTGAGAAATCGAGAACGGTCCCGAACACACTCTAGCCTAATTTCACTGAGCGGTTCATATCCCGCTGACTTGACTGCCAAGAGTACGTCTTCATTTGCTACAGACAGCGGCAGGTTTGATACAGTAAGTTTAGAGGCTTCTGTCTCAGTACCATCTACTGTAAATCTCTTAGAAGGGTTAACTGCACTGGGCTGGGGAAAACCCGTTGCCCGTTGATTGAGAACCCGATGGCCACCAGCTTGGTACGGGCCGCCTCTGAGTTAGGGTAGATCCTGTATGTACCTGTAATCTTTTGGCAGCCAAAGACTGAATTGATACCACTGATCTCTTCTGCTGCCCTACAGACGTCCAAAAATGTTAACTTCTGAGAGGCCACAGGCATCAGAGCACTGCACTTCACGAATATAGGACTCACGATGGTTAACTCAGTGGACATGGCTTTGGCTTCACAGTGTAAACTAAGGCTTACCTGGAAGTAAACACGAACTACACACCTGCCGAAAACCTAACGAAAACAGGCAAAAATCTCAAAACCTGGTCCAAATAACAAAGCACTTACCACTTTATTATCTATTCACATATACCTACAGCAGTAACTACATAGAAACACCACAAAAAAATCGCCAAACACTTCGCCAACTGCTCAGGACGTGGCTCTCCCCGAGAGAGCCGCAACCGGAAATTTTAGAGGGTTATTATAATATAGGTCCTTACTGTAGAAAAGACGTCAAAATTGTATACGACATCCCTAGAAGTAGTGTAAGTGTTAACCATGAAATCCCTCCCCCCCCCAACCCCCCTCACACACACACACACATTTAGATTGACACGCTCAGTAAGGCAAGGCTGCAGCCTGTCGCCGAGCCTATACTGTCTAGCGATAGAACCCCTACTACAAAACATAAGACAAGACAACACGATACAAGGCACACATATACTAGGGGGAACAAGAAAATGTTTGGCTTATGCAGACTACACCACATTCTTATCATCCACAAACACCTCAATCAAAAACATACCAGAAATATTTAAATATTGGGGAAGGACAAGCGGGGCGAAACTGAACATAGTTAACTCTAAAGAGATGTGTTTGGGGGCATGGGAAAAACGGAAGGATCATCTTTTTTTTTTCAATTTCATGTGGAGAAAACACAAATGGGCCAGTGAGAAAAAAAGTCACAACGAAAGTAACAAACATTCTGAAGATAAAAAAATACAAACGAGCACCGATTTTCGGGAGGGCGGTAATAATAAATACACCAATAATGCCTACAATCACGTACACAGCTACAGTTCTGGCCATGCCAAACACAATACTAAAAGCACTAAATAAGGAAATGTTCATCTTAGCGAAGAAGAAATTAGACGGGAGGGTAGGAGTCCAGTTAATAGAAGACAAGATCCAAGCGCTACAGATATGACATAACAGAATGCAACACAAGACAAGAAACAATACCCTTTTAGAAACTATTATTTGGGACTGAGCTTAAGGAAATATGTAAAACTGGACTTACACACACCACACTACATATGTAAAAAAACACCACATGTTTACAGACAATGCAGAACTTCAATACAACAACACCCAACAGTAACGACAATGAAAATGACAAACGACATATACATCCATTTTATAGAAGAGCAAACAACAGGGTGGTAGTAAAAACAGAGAGGGGCAAAATTCTGGATTCCGCGGATATATTCAAAAATTTACACAGCATACAAACCAGCTATGGGATCAAAGAAATTGCGTATAGATGTATTTATAGATTAACACCACATTTAGGAGATGTATGAAAAACAAGATGCAGAATAATATGCAAGAAAAGGGAAGTAGAGACACAGGAAAACATCTTCTTTCAGTGCGGAGCGAACCAGATCACCATCTAAGCCATTTAACACTTAATACGACAGTACACAAACAAGCAAGTAGACATGAAAGAAGCACTAATACTGAACAGAATGCACATCTTACACACTAAGAAAAAAATCCTTTTAAAAATACTAGTAGAAACTACGGTAGCTATTTGGGATTGTAGAATCAGAAGGTACAAAGAAGGTGAGAAAATCACACATAGAATGGTGAAAAGAGTAACAGGGGAAAGACTAAAAGCCAGGGTTGGGCAAGTTCACCAAAAAAGTCAGATCAGATCAAGATCAGATCATTATTGGAAAAATGCCCTTAGATCCAGGTTAGCTCAGTTCATGGAAAATTGTGTATTTTTCAGATCAGCTCAGTTCACCTTGATTTTTGCTCAGATCAGATCAAGATCAGATCAGTTCATCGGAGCAGAATAAGAAACTTACTTCATGATATGAGGATAAGCACTTAGCAGCAGGTGACAACCAGCAGGCAGCAAATCTACAATGCACAATTAATATAACAAAACCCAAATCAGCGTTTAAATAATGGTACCAGTTAATGCTGTAATCTTAGAGAAGGCAGGATGAATATTTCATAAAAGGAGCACCTGTCTGAGCACTGAGTGAGTCGCCGCTTTATTACTGTATGCCTATGTATGGTTGTCTGTGCCGTTTTTCCCCTTGTAATGAGCTCTCATTGGCCTATGGTTCTGACATTCTCTATTATTTGCCTGAGGAGCACATAGGTTGTTAAGATGTTGCACAGCAGGATTGGATTTGATTGACAGCTAACTATTGTGGCAGTGTTTTCTGCGCTAAGGGGCGGTGTTAATTGCATCACTAGTCATAAATCAGTCAACTTGCATCGAAGAGCCGGTCAAACAGCTGGCATATCGATGTGAAAATAGTTTGACATTCTTATGTTGGCCAGAGATGACCACGAGAATAATTTGGAGCCTACTTGTGAAATCTTTGGAAAGAAAGAACCGATCTCCGCGATCAAAGAGAAAAATGAAAAGACCATAGCAGTTAGCCATGTTGCGCATAGCGACAGTTACGAGATGGGGAGGTGGAGGGGGAGAGAGGGGATTGGTGGGCACAATTACAGGGGTGAAGCAAAGATGTTACGTTTACAATGTCTTTGGGGTTGAGAGACAGAAAGAGAGAGAGAGAGAGAGAGAGAGAGAGAGAGGAGAGAGAGAGNAGAGAGAGAGAGAGAGAGAGAAAGAATGAATAGAAATATAGAAACAATAAGAGAAAATGAGAGCCTGAGTTGCTAAGAACAAAAAAAGCGAGAAGGCAGGTTGTGAACAGTTACTCAGGGGACAAAAGCATCTTGGCTTCACTCTCTCTTTCTCTCTCTCTCTCGCTCTCTCTCTCTCTGTCTCTCTCTCTCTCTCTCTGTCTGTCTATTAGCGTCTAGATATTTTTGTTCTTACCCCCTTGCTTTTTCCTAGATTNCACCCTATTGCTCCTTGCCTTATTATCCCCCCCCCCGCCCCCTTTCTCTTCATCCCTGGAATGTGCCCACCCAACCCATACTAGGATCTTTCTCATTCCCTCACTGATAGTGAAGACCGATTGACCAATTCAATTTTTCAAAGCTACAAAAGTTTTCACGGGTATTCTATATATATGCTGCCGTAGTCATCTTTGAACAAAATAAGAAGGTTAAAACAAATTTCACGTCGATGTGCCCTTTTTTTTTTTATCTGCTCTTGTAAGCCTTTTGTCGATTTATGACTAGTGACACAACTAGTGTCACTCCTAGGCACAGAAAATTTGACTGTGGCGGTATCTAAATTATCTAAAAGTGCTCCTCAAGCAAATAATAATTTTTTATTGTCAAAATCTCAGGCCAGTGAGAGCTCACTAAACCACACAG
>JAWQUT010001334.1:7157-21196 GCA_033807755.1 Ellobium chinense | reverse complement strand
CCCCGCGCCACTCCTCCTTCACCCCTTACCCTCTCCCGGTGTTCCTTAATTAATTACTCTGAGAAAATATTTGAGAATTGACAATCAGCTTCATAATTTTTCATCCGCATTTTCGTCACATATTGGACAATACTTCCTTGTTGGAAGGTCAAGTTCCTTCGTCATATAAAATAGTTGCAAGTCGTCCCTCAAACTTGGGTCCAGTGGTATTGTCGTTTTCCACGCTCAACAGTCTGGTCTTCATTTCCGTCCGTCCGGACGACACCCCCTCTTCTCTCTCTCTCTCTCTCTCTCTCTCTCTCTCTCTCTCTCTCTCACACACACACACACACACACACACACACACACACACACACACACACACACACACACTCAGATCCTGTGTTTGCCTGCTGTTAATACTAGTACCATCGCAAAGTTGGCAGGGTGGCCGAGAGAAAAAACGCTTATCGCATGATGCAGTGGGTGTGGAGTTCGAATCCAGACGCGTTTCTTCCTGGGTCTTTCTCGCTGTCTTGAAAAGGCGGTTCAAGCCTCGTCTCTGAAATAGCCATAACTATGCCGAAAAAGGGGTGTTAAAACCTAACTCAAGCACTCAAGCGAGAGAGCAAAACTCATAACCAACCCTTCGCCAAAGAGTCATGTTTTCACCCAAGTTTGTATATCTTGCATCAGAATCACTCAGTTAAGTTACAAAGTAATTTTACTGAATATGGTGAAATGCTGGGGCCCAGTGTGCACTAATAACTTGAGAATAAAAGATATTTAAATGTTGGTTACAGATGTTACTGAGTAAAGACAGATCTATATAACGTCCAGACTGACATATAACATCGTATTCTGGAAGACATTAAAGTCTCTCACAGCCTCTCTAATAGGCATAAAGAAACATTATTCCATATGATCTTGTTATATTCTTACTATTTTGGGCTTCTACCTTGATTCGGTCACTGGCGTACAAGTTTGAACTGAATGACATCAGAATCTGGCCTTGACCTAATTAATGGAATACGACTTAATACGTTAATAGGGAAAAAGAGAAGTTCAGGTCCCAGCTAAGGTTTAAGCAGAAAATAGCGTCTGCTGAACAAATAAGATACACCCATCCTCTTGAAATTTGGAATCAACAGCATGCCAGAACTGATTGATTGATTGATTGAATGATTGATTGATTGATTGATTAGTTGATTGATTTGTTTCTTCATTTCCACATGTTTTCTTTGAACAGGTCAATGGAATGAAAGACAAGACCGGAAGTGCTCACCTGTTTTCCAATACCGGGATAGATGACAATTTCTCTGCTGGCTCCACTGTTTCCCTCACTAACCCCAATGGGGAAACACCTATCTTGGGCAAGCGAACCATCAAGTAAGTCTTAAAACTTGCACTGATCTTCCTCTTTCATGAAGCCTTGCCAAATCTGACTCGGTTCTTTCATAAGTTGACTAACTTGCTGCAGTGCGGTGACAAAACATCATAAGAACATTCATTGGTTATATATTATTGTACGGTGTTTTGTCGTATCCGGGGCAGCTTGGTATTCTTTATAGCGCCTTAAATTATGAACATATTGGTATTTACCATTCATGCATTCTGTTTTTTTTTTATTCAAATTCGAATGGACATTTGTAAATAAAATAGTGATGTTCATTTATCTCATCGTGTCGTCATGGTAATGAACAAAACTTTAGGTTTACAACACATTATCTTTGGCAAAGCTTCAAATGACATGTCAGATGGTCGGTCCCGCCCAAGATGTCAGCTGGACACAGTTGGTCATGTACAAACAATGACAGACACACTTGAGTCTCCAGGGTGCGCGCATGGTTTCGAAAACCGAAAAATTTGAATTTTGAAATTAAATCTGAAGAAATGAAAAAAAAACAAAAAACCGACATTTTTTAAAAACTCATAAAAAAAAATACACCCTGAGGAATCACAGTATCGCTGTCATTTCCAATTTTTTTCTCGCACTCCCATCATTTCTGTTTTCATGATGATTTCCTCTTTCCTTTATGCACTTCACTCTAGATCTACAAAACTTCATTTCCCCCGCCACCACAATAATTCACTACAACGATACACCATTTCAAACTGATAGACTGTATAGTTCGCCAAAAAAAAAAAAAATCGTACCGGCTCTTGACAGAAAAAAAAAAATCCTAGAATATTCCTTGGAAAGAAAACTTCAGATGCCAAAAAGACATCAATTATTATGCCTTCTCGACTTCCCGCCATGAAAATCTATACAAAATGTGATCGACACTTTGTGACATGGTTGGTTGGACAGCTTTACTAATGTTTATTATCGGAAAGTAAAAACATCTTAACATTGTTAACATGTCAATATTCTTTTTCTCCATAACTAACTTGAGCGCATGCAGTTTTCATCTAAATAGAAGTTTTTCTTTTGATTGGAAAGTTAGAAATTGACGACACCCACAGTTATGACATTTCCATGGCGAGGAAGTAAAAATGGCGGCAGTGGAATTCAAAATAAATTATTACCCTTCTTTACAAACTCTATGATAATCCATTTTATTCACTCTTTTATTATTCACAACTTTTTTTTCTTCGTATTTACTATTCTTCCCATTCTTAATCTTACCCTTACACGAATCTTTATCTTCCTGTAACTTTTTACCAGTTTTCTTAAAATTAATTATTTAGTAACGTCTTCCAACCTTGAGTTCATTTCTCTGATTGCATGCTATTCTGTTTCCTTATCTTGCACTCATCGTAACAGGCAGCAGCTGGAGGCAAAGAAGTAAGTCTTAGAGAGTTTCACCTGTTGATGAAACGTTGGATTCATTGTCATCATGAAACTTTGATATTATAGACCCTCACGACACTGAATGGTGTACCGTACGCACTTATGTGTCATTATAGTATTGCCAGACGCCCTCTGAAGTGAGACAGGAAGGTAAAGAAAATTTGGCGTTATGTAGGTCAAGCGAATTGAGGGTGGTAAACAATAATAATATGGCAGGTGACTTCATATCGTCTGTGATGTTGCATAACAGCTTATTCCACAAATTTGAACATATGGCCAATTTTCGTATCAGTTTGTTCGGAAGGTTCAGCTAGTTCTGATGACAGAATCATGTACGAGCAAAGCAGAAAAAGGAGGGGGAAAAAAATCAAACTTCAGAACGTCACAAGTTTTGAGGACGTAGACCTTCTAGTGCTACTAAAATTGTTGTATATAATCAGTTTTTCTTTGAAACTATAATTTTTGTGGAATACAACATTATACGTCAACACAGACAATATTACATAATTACTACGTGTATATTGTTTGTATTTCATTGCTTTCATGTGCAGGCTGGTTTGTTTACCGCCCTCGTTTAGGTTTTGCTTGATCTTTGGTGATCCCTGTTGGTTAACGTTGCTGACAGGAAGGTCATGTGATCAAGTCTCACTGTAGAGGGCGTCTGATTCTAGTAATCCTGTGCACTGTCTCCAGAATATCTATCACACAGAAGGGACATTCAACACACATTTCGGCATGTTCCGGAATTCCACGGCCGCCATTTTGATATGTCTGTCGAGGATTATTTAACTCATCATAGCAGAAGGGGCTTTAGGAAGGTTAGTCAGGGAGAGAATGACAACAGGACTTTGATAGAGATAATCTGCAGCAACAACAACAACATCAAATATCGTTCGATCAACATATGGAAAATCGTTATCGGCAAAGATTAGTCTTTCAGTCAAAGTTACATTATATAGCCTATTGATATGGCGTAAATCATTGCGGAGAAGATACATTGTAAGCTCGCCATGACAGGCTATATACATGTAGATACTGAAATCGGTACGACATATCAAAATGGCTGCCGTTGGACCACGTTTTGTGGCGTCACGCTACGGGGATGTTCCCTCTGTGTGAATATCTATATTCTGTGGCACTGTCTACACGGGGTTGGCTTACTTGGATGTTTTCAGTATTGTCGTTCTGACAAAACAAGGACTATGCGGAAATTCCTCGACACCAAACCTTGTACCACTTCTGTCCCCTCCTCTCTCCCCTCTCTCCACACACACACACACACACACACACACACACACACACNCACACACACACACACACACACACACACACACACACACACACACACACACACACACACACACACCAACCAACGCAAATCGTGTTGTTGACGACGCTGTAATATTTTCTAAATATGAAGCAGAGGGGTAACATTGAATTACTTCATCTTCACTATATGTTTTAATGCACTCGGTATGTAACTATGTCGTAAACTAGCCATTTTGAAATCAGTGCAAAGGTAAACATGTTTTACATCGCCTTTGAGAAGGTTTTGATAAAGCCGATCGTTATCGTCTCAATAAGGATTAGAGGTTTTGTTCCATACACGGAAGAATGTTCTATGTATGCAGAACTGATGTTTGGGTTTAATTTCTTTAAGTCATTCCTCCATGAACTGATGTTATATCAGTTTATTAAAATTTACTAATATTTTCCTGTTGTAACTGACTAAGTTTACTTCTCCGCCCAGCGTCACTTCAGATGAATTATAGTCCTGAAAGATGAGTGGAAAGGGTGATAAGGGGAGGGGAGGGGAGGGGGGCAAGGAGTGATTTTGGGGGAGAGGGGATATATGGATGGAATAAAATTAATGGACAAGGGTACTGGTGTGTTGGAGTATATATGGGTCTGTGAAGGAAATCAGATAATCAAGTTTAACAAGTTAAACAAGTTTAACACGTTTTTTGAAAATGAACCCAGACCACTTTTGTGATACATGGGCTGTACGTACATATTGACGACGGGACAGCACATACAATTGTGAGACATAAACTTACATAGTCCTACAGAGCACATATTAGGCAATACATATGAAATTAATATCTATATTATTGCGCACACGCACTCACACACACGCACACGGACCCGCACGCACACACACCCACATACACCCACACATACACCCACCCACCCGCGCACACACACACACACAGGCACACACATACACATTCAAATATTCAGTGTTTATTAAGATTCAAAAATTTATATGTCTTCATTACTTTCACGCATCTGCGGTTCACACTAATCCGTTTCTGATGAAAAAAAAAATACCCTTCCTGTGGTAATGAGTTAGAGTTTCCATTGGGACTCCAAAAGACTAGCCTGGGACTTGATTAGATTTCCAGGCTGTTGTTAGAACATCGGAAACAGAAAAACGGTCGATAGATAATTAGACATAGCAAAAGGGGTTTAAAAAGGTGTTGGGGGTGGAGGTACGGGTGGGGGTTGAGGGCGTGTTTGACCAGAATGATTGTTGAGGGCTAGGGGTTGACATTCATGCTGTGAAGATACACCTAGGGAATATTACACCCAAGGTAGGGAAATTTGGGTGGGGTGACGGAGGCATGAAAGACACAGAGGGGGAGGGGGATGAACACATTTTGTAAGAAAAGAGTGAGGAATAGACTCCAAAGATCCAGTTATCTACGCCTCTGGCTGTTATACATTTCTGGAATGCAAGACCTTGGAGTCTGAACTTGCATATTATGCACAAACATATTGCACATATGGAATATAGATTTATTTATGACATTTAATAACTAGTTTGTGAGTTAATGGTGCCAATCTACAGAGAAAAATCTGCCAGCAACAGGACAATTAGGGGAGATAATTACCTCTTTTACTCTTGTCCTTATCCCGCCATAGATCTGTCAAACCAGCCCTCGACAGAGCTCGCACCAGGCAGGTGGGATTGCACATTCCTTTAGCAGGATTTTTCATAACACCCGCACAAATCACGTGCATGATCTTTATTGGATGGGGTGCTTGCCTAGCGAAACTGATAGTACGAAGTGGCGTTGTTACGAACTACACATGGACAATGACAGGATATAAATTGGTGCATCCGACGGCAGCAATAGACGAGAACATCAGAGAGTTTTCCTGTGAAAATCAAAATGGAGTTATTTCTGTACATGCACCTATAATTGTTTCTAATGTCGTATCTGTCTATTGGACATACCAGACTTACGACTCTTTGTATACGGTATCGATTTATTTGATTGTGTGCGGAGCTGAGATCATGAAAGAGTTATCCACCCTTGCGCCCTCACCGGAAGTTAGACGCCCGCAAGGGAGTTAATCACTTTAAGTGGCTAACACTTCGGAGCACAGACTGATCATGAGAAGGATATTGTGACTGTTGTTCAAACATGGCTGCACAAAGTGTTGTAGAGAGAAAGGTGCCGTGTAATCAGATCACTCTTGGAATGTGCGGCCAGACTTTGAACGTGCAAGTATCTTGTGACATTGCCATGCCATTTAATCGCATTACTTGTGGAATGTTGGCCCAACTGAAAACGCCGGTCAGAACTGAATAGCGACTAGAATATTTCAGGAAAGGTTTGATGGAATCGAGACAAGAACTTTTGGATCACGATTCAATCAGGAATTTGTCGATGACGGATGAATGAAGAGTACAGGATAAAGTAGACACGATGGATCTGGAGGAGTTGATTGATCGTGGTTTGGATATTTTCACAAACAAAACACGAACAACTTGTAGATACACTGACGCTTCCCAAGAAAAGGATGGAATGTGGGGGTAGGTGGGGCAGGGGACAGCTACGCTCATGCCACATCTAAGCGCATTTATGCTGCCCGTTTTAAGGCTAAAAATATTGTAGTGAGACCTGTCGAAGCATTTGGGCCCATAACATCAACTTTGGCGACTGTATATTGAAATATAATGCACTACTCCACTGACAACTATTTAGTCAGCCCTGCCATTTGCTGTCGCCAGTCACCAGACTGCATATTGTCATTGCCTAAGTTCAGTGCAGCAAAGAATCTCTCTAGATCCCTAGGGGTCCCAGTAGAAACCGACGCACTCGTTGTGTGGTGGAACCTCGGGATAAGTGATACAGTCTAAACCTTAACTGAGATCAGTCCAGAAAAGGAGTACTGACGAGGAATCCTTATATTTTCTCAAGTGTTGGCTGGCGGATTTTATGCCACTGCGTCCTGGAGACAGCTAGTGATAGATAACTTAATAAAATGACATATTTAAGCTATACTAGTTTTCATAAACGCAGATCACCATCATCACCAGTAGCAGCAGCACCACCACCACCATTACTACCTCCAGTACCACCACTATCAGCAGTAGCAGCAACGACAACAACAACAACAACAACAACAACAGCAAAATTGCCCCCGTTCTCACTCATGCTTATCTGACAGTGTGGTAGAACTTGCGTTGTGAGACTCCAGGTTCTTGGCACCTATTAGAAGGGCAAATCACTCATTGTGTACAACCCAATTAATTCGCTAATATATAAAATCCCCCATTTTGGGGGGGCCCTGCCATACAGTGTTAGGGTGTAGAAATATATCAAATGACCTGTGATCTAAATAAAGCATCCATTTTTGAAGTTTCAGGTACAATTTGAGCCTTCTAGATATAAAAAAATAAAGTGTGGAGGCCTATGTATTCACACGCGGTCAAAACCGGCCAAATGAAAATTGGGGACCAAACCAGAATTTGTGGTGACCTTTTTTTGAAAGAGCTTTGTGAAAAATTGACCCCCCGAACCCCCTTTTCTTCCCGTTAAAAGACCGGGCAATAGAAGTACTTTAACCTCCATGGAAGAAATTTCCCGAAATCACAGTGATATTTGTAGAATAACACAAAATGTTAATAACACCAAAAGAAAGGGGGGGCGGGCTCAATAGGTGCCAAAGACCCGCAGAGAGTAAACTTGCAAGCAAGGGAGATAATCCAGTAATTTATTTGCTATAATGCGGGTTACTTACCCTATATTGTACCGAATTTTTGAGAGCCGTAGGGAGATCTAAAGCACAAACTTCCCGTAGCAACGGAACAATATTGCCTTGGTTACGTGAAGATGAATCTAGTTCTACTCTCTCAGTAATCCACAGTTAATTTGCTACCCTTGTCTCACCTCCAGAGGCGGATTAACATATTGTGTGGACCCAGGACAGTATTAGTGGAGTAAGAGCTCCATCCTTTCTTTTCTTCATTTCTACCCCATTCTTCATTCTCTCTCTCACTCTCTCTCTCTTTCTCCCTCTCGCTCGATTTATCTGCTGTGATTTATTTACAAAATCTTGATTGTCCAAAACTCCCTAGAGACTATTTCCGATTTCGATCTTGGCTTTATAGTTGCAGCGCCCAGTGCATCCCACAATACCTGGCCGTCTGTGAACAGTAATAAACACAGCGACAGAAGGAAAAAACAGATTAATTTTCTCTGTGTCCTCTGAGGACACTGAAATTGATGGCGCCAACAGTGTTGTGACAGACAGAGAAAGAGAATGATAGAACTTTGTTAGAGCTCAGAGAGTATTCTGGCCTCAAACTCTCAGGATCACATGCATCACTGACAAAACACGGGATAGAGGAGTTAAACCGATTCACTGCATTATTAATCATAATCTTTTGTTCTTATATTGCGCACTCCTATTCTCATCTCCCTATTTCTACCACAGAATTAAAAAAAAAAAATCTACAGAGGCACTAAGACTTCATCGGCAGCAGTCTTGTACTCTTAAGACTCGGTGATTAGCACGTAGCAACACGCAATCAGCAAGCACAGCTGCCCAAGTCCTGCCGCAGGAAAACAATAGATTTTAACTTACCTGGAGATGTAGTCGGTTCCTGTCAGTGACATAACTTATAGAATTAGATTTAAGTGCTTCTGTAGATTTTATTATTCTGTGATTTCTACCGAGATTTGCGCACAAACCTATCGGTGTTGGTTATTTTCTGTGAGGTATCAATGTGTGGTCCATGATGACGACACCGACACCGGCCTTGGCTGTCTGCTACTGTCTGAGTGGGTGACTGTCACTGGAAATAAAAGAAAATGATCTTAGTCTATTGATGTTGCTAGCGTGTCATCACGGTATTGGCACCAAAAAACCACACATCATGGTTTGGATCAGACGCATCGCGTGAGTTAATTACCAAGGCATTTGGGATTAACAGAATCCTGTTTCATTAGTAACAAAATAATTACACTGCATTTGAAGAGTGGTATTATACAATATAGTAAATTTAACTGTATCAGTGAAGAAGAATGAATGTATTAAATGCTGGCACGTAGAGTAAAGAAAAGAGAACATGAAAACCCATCTTAAGTAGAATCAAACATACACATGAAGTTCAACCAGCGAGAGACAGGAAACAACACCAAGGTATAGGTATGAAGATGCCAGTGTATTTTTCACTGTTGGTTATATTAGGTTTTACACCTCTCATTAACTTATCTTGGGGTGCCGTTTCAAAATACTTTCCAAATGTGTTGTTTAGCTCCTCCTCTAAATTTTGACACAAAGAAAAATGCACCTGAACCAGTTAGATTTTGAGAACTTAGGCAGTGAAGCAGACAACCTAATATTTTAGGCCTTTTCACTCAGTAAACAGGGTAACCTTACCCACCTAGCAACAACCACAAATTTTATACCTGACTGACTAAACCTCACCTATTCTGTGGCTACACATATATTTGCCCCTATCTAAGCCTTTGAAATTAAAATCCAGCCCCTTCCCCCCTCCCCATGGCCAATTTTCTGATTTTATAGGGACTATTTAAAATTGCATTTTCATGCCAGGTGCTATTGGCATCTTCATACCTGAATATAGACCACTGAGTCTCTGTCGCTGACTGAACGATGGTATTGGGCGGGTGAACATGGCAACTTTTTTCGTTATTATAGTTGAACAATGATGAAAGAAGTATCAGACAACAAAACACTCATTGCCAGTAACTGACGAACAGACATAGCAGGGGCGTAGCGTCGGGGTCGAAACTAGGTAGGCAAACCTGAGTGGGCCAATTTTTGCGAATAATACAGTTGAAAACGAGCTGCTTGCGAGCTAAGCTAAGCAGTAAAAATCCAAATGATTACATGGCTGACTAAGCTGGGCTGCGTTTGGCGCTCAGTCGGGGTGCAAGTGCCATTTTTGTCATAAAAATTTCAAGTGACTTGTGCAGCGTTGTTTTTCTTTGAAGTTGGGNGAAGTTTGGGAGTAGGGGCTTAGCGTATTACAAGGTTGTGAATTTATACTAAGCTATGACAGCTTGCATTTTTTTTTATTTCAGTCCATTTTTTTTTTGTTGAAACATTTTTACGAGGCGCTGTTTTGTCTACGTGGTGGTCAGTGACTATTTGACTACCATTACGCTACGCCCCTGAGACATAGTGGCGAGGAGGGAGCGTAAACAGGCTGTGCAGCAAGAAATACCATACGTGTGGCAGAGATACGTCATTTCATCTGTAACTGAGCACAAACGGTCAGATTATGAAGGTAGTGGCGATGAACTCAGGTATATATTATTATGACTACACTTGGTGCGAACTTTGAGACAAATACTTTCTTCTGTGCAGGAGATATGAAGTTACCTTGCATTCCTGTCTTCATCCTGTATCCTTTCCCTATCCCAAGGTTATAAGATGTAGTGTAAGGTGTGTGATGTAAAGGCTAGTGTTTAGAGGAAATCCGACCATGTCATAGTGACTTGTTACGTGATTTTAATGCGTTTTCACGGATACTGGGAATACCTTTGATAAGGTGGGTTTAGAGGAACATGGGAACATGATTCATTCGCTTAATTAATCTTTCGCCTATCTTTTGGTGTATTCAGTGAAAAAAAAACCCACCAAAAAACCAAACCACATTATTATTATTTTTACAATGTTCGCAAGATGGGTTTGTGACACCTATTAGAAGGGCAAATCACTCATTGTGTACAACCCAATTAATCCGCTATTATATAAAATCCCCCTTTTTTGGGGCCCTGCCAGATGGTGTTAGTGTGTAGAAATATGTAAAATGACCTGTGATCTAAGTAAAGCATCCAATTTTAAAATTTCAAGTACAATTTGAGCGTTCTAGATGAAAAAATAATATGTGTACGCCTATGTATTCGCACGCGGTCAAAACCAGCCAAGTGAAAAATTGGGGACCAAATCAGAATTTGAGGTGATCTTTTTCGAAAGACATTTGTGACAAATTTTGGGCGTTGACCTCCCTTTTTCTTCCCGTTAAAAGGTCGGGCAAAAGAAGTACTGTAACCTCCGTGGAAGAAATTTCCCCAAATCACAGTGGTATATGTAGAATAACACAAAATGTTAATAGGGCCAACAGAAGAAAAAACAATAGGTGTCAAAGACCGATAGCCCTCTGCTATAACAGGGGAAATAATCCAGAATATTATTTAACAGTGTGAAATAAGCGAGAGTTGCATCCCTTGGATAATTTGAGAGGATTTTTGTTCACATTGTCATTAGCTTTAATTAATATCTTTAGGTTTTGTTCCACTGTAAATTACACAAAGCAGTGCCAGTATATTTGTTGTTGCCAAAGGAGAGGACAGCAGCTGAAATTGTTGGTCCAGTTGGATGAATAGTCCGTCTAACTGAATATGTTGATGACGAGAAGAATCTTGCACATTGCTATGGCTGTTCTTGTTGGAGTTCAATAAAAATTAGTCACGAAAGGGGTTACCCAAGAACTGTAATATACTCTCATCATTATGGATAAATTCTTCTTCTTCTTTGTTGTCTAGGACACAACATGTGCTGAATCATTTGCAAGATTTAATCTGCAAGTTACATTCTGAATTAATACTGCATGCATTTCTTACCTTCCCGTGAAACATAGCTTGACACAGTTCACCTAGAAAGGGGGGAAATAGTGTGAGTGAGTGTATGTGTGTAGGAGGGCAGGGAGAGGGGATGAATTAGAAGTCCGGTGATTTGTATCGGCAGATCGCTGCACCGTGGCGACTAGCAGTGATATTGTTATAGTTGTTTTTTTTTTAAATTTGTAACATCGTTCATTTACATGTATGATGTGTACTGTGTATGTGTATTACGAATGAGAGATGTAGAACTTTGTTTGTTGTTGTAAATCAATTTCCTTTACTATGAAATGACATTCTTGTTTTCATTTTGTTGTTTTTTGGGGGAGTTGGTTGTTTTTTTTTTGGGGGGGGGGANCGGGGTTCATTTTCATTATGACGGTGCCTCTCGTTTCAAACTCACGGGAGTGGGAGAGGGGAAACCATTTATATTTAATCCGCTATATTATACTCCTCCTCCCTCTCTGTGGAGGGTAAGAGTTTAAGTAATGTTACAAAATGTGATGTTGACCCAGACAACTGGTCATATATGTAAACGACAGGGGTGAGCATTATCGTCTCTGGGTATTGATACTTCAATAATTAGAAGTTTCGATTCAGCATCGTAAGTATCGACATTAACTTTGATCCTCTTTCGAGCTCCTAAATGCAAAACCTAGCGATATGAAAAAATCGAATGAGTTGAAAGTTGAAAGTAACGAACGTATCAGAAGTATCGAAAATATTGGAAGTTATCGAAAGCATTGAAAATATTGAAATGTGTTGAAAGAATAAAAATGCCCTCCTGGTACTGATTTTCAGAATGGAAATAAAATCGACATTTACGATACTTAGAGCTCATGAGTTGAGTATCGTGATATTTTAAAAATTCAGGTATCCACTCACCACCACTTGCAACACAACAGAGCAAGTCCCCACCCCCATCTACATCCACCACCCGCAACTGCAAGGGGAAGGGGAGGAAAATGTCTGCGTGTGGATCACACAGAGAAGGAAATCCCATGTCTACGACATCGTCTGGGCGTCACACGGCGAGAATCGTGCAGGGGCGAAAAGTCGCTGTAATCAAATACTCACTGATTNTATTTGGAATGCTGTTGTTTTCTCTNCGTCATTTCATCTGTAACTGAGCACAAACGGTCAGATTATAAAAAGGTAGTGGTGATGAACTTACATACATATGACTGACTACACTTGGTGCGAACTTTGACACAAATACTTTATTCTGTTCTGGAGATATGAAGTTACCTTGCATTCCTGTCTTCATCCTGTATCCTTTCCCTATCCCAAGGTTATAAGATGTAGTGTAAGGTGTGTGATGTAAAAGGCTGGTGTTAGAGGAAATCCGATTATGTCATAGTGACTTGTTACGTGATTTTAATACGTTTTCACGGTTACTGGGAATACCTTTGATAAGGTGGGTTTAGAGGAACATGGGAATTAAATAAAATTTATGATTGATTCGCTTAAATAATCTTTCGCTTGCCTTTTGGTGTATTCAATGTAAAAAAAAAAACCAACAAAAAACCAAACCACATTATTATTTTTACAATATTCCCACTACAATTTGATAGCCCTCTGCTTTAACAGGGGAAATAATCCAGAATATTATTTGACAGTGTGAAATAAGCGAGAGTTGCATCCCTTGGATAATTTGAGAGGATTTTTGTTCACATTTCCATTAGCTATAATATCTTCAGGTTTTGTTCCACTGTAAATTGCACAAAGCAGTACTAGTATATTTGTAGTTGCCAAAGGAGAGGGCAGCAGCTGAAATCGTTGGTCCAGTTCGATGAATAGTCCGTCTAACTGAATATGTTGATGACGAGAAGAACCAAGAACATTGCTGTTCTTGTTGGAGTTCAATAAAAATTAGTCACGAAAGGGGTTACCCAAAAAACTGTAATATACTCTCATCATTATGGATAAATTCTTCCTCTTCTTTGTTGTCTAGGATACAACATGTGCTGAATCATTTACAAGATTTAATCTGCAAGTTACATTCTGAATTAATACTGTATGCATTTCTTACCTTCCCGTAGAACATAGCTTGACACAGTTCNGTTCACCTAGAAAGGGGGGAAATAGTGTGAGTGAGTGTATGTGTGTAGGAGGGCGGGGAGAGGGGGTGAATTAGAAGTCCGGTCATTTGTATCGGCAGATCGCTGCACCGTGGCGACTAGCAGTGACATTGTTATAGTTGTTTTTGTTTTTTTTTAATTTGTAACATCGTTTATTTACATGTATAATGTGTACTGTGTATGTGTATTACGAATGAGAGATGTAGAACTTTGTTTGTTGTTGTAAAGCAATTTCCTTTACTACGAAATAACATTCTTGTTTTCATTTTGTTGGTTTTTTTGTGGTTTTTTTCTTCC
>JAWQUT010001333.1:13683-36325 GCA_033807755.1 Ellobium chinense | reverse complement strand
AGCAAACTATAAGGAGTCATAAGTTGAGATCAAAACCTCATCTCCGTGACCATTCTTTGGCTGACTTGTTTTGAAAACTGATTTGACTTTGACCTTTAAAAAATAAAAAAAAACAACTTCCCAAAAATTCCGGGAGCGCATAGATTTATTATCTTATACAAGAACCCACCAAGCTAGGCTCTCTGGGGCTAACAGCTAGGACATATAGAAGTAAATCAGGATTTTAATTAAGCTGGCCCTAGGTATATTTCCACTGCAGTGAACTCTTTCCCATACTTAGTAGAAAAACCCATGTGTGTGTCAGATGGAACTCATATTATGCAATGTCATTATGACATTGTATACAAGCAAATGGTCTTGGCATTATATTGTCACAAAACTCACAGCAATCACCGCCAACATCTGTTAGATCGACAATGCTCTCTGATGTCGTTATCTGCAATCCAAACTTTGCACTCCCTTGGAAGTTCCTTCACAGCATACATCATATCAGTTGTTTGTTTACTTTCAGCGATACACAGACACGTGAGTTTTACTACACTAAAATTTCTTCGGCCGTGGTAACCTTGTCGCAAGTACTCGCACATCAGGTCTATATTTGTATACACCAAAATGTGCTATAGTTTACTGTTGGTCTTGATTTAGCAGATATGAGTATTTCGTTTACTTTTGAAATTTAAGACCAGTTTGGTGTGAAAATTTTAAGCGGATTTCTGCACAATGAGAGCTTTCAGCGGCCACCAGAATCGGTATTGGACGTTAGTAGCTCGACTGTTCTCAAATGTGGGAACTCGCAGTTGAAGACCCACCGTATTGATCAGAATGTAACTGTGAAAATCTATAATGAGTTTCGTTACTTTGATCTCAGCATTTCGCCAAACTGTCCGTTAGCCATCATGGCGGGAGTTTTGCTGCAATGGCGATCTGCTATGGAAAACAAAAATTTGGATTTCTTCCTCCAGGCGTTGCGAAACGCAGTAGCAAATGACGAACAATCACGATTTGGATGAATGACGTCGCAGTCGGCATGAGACTGCTCGCCCTGTTGTTCTCATCCATCACTTAGCATCAAATCTGTAAAAGCTGTGTTCAACAAGGGTGCGCAGCTAGACACAAAGTATTCCTCTACTTAGAACGACATGTATGAATGCTTCAAAGGATGCGGGGCTTGAGGCAACAGGATTTCAGTTACACATACTTTACACGTCCTTAGCACTCTTCCGGCTGTGAGCTTTTGATCTCTTTAGTCCATTGTCCTGACCTCTTTGTTGTCGGGAATAAGGGCCGTATTTCTCAGTTTCACGGAAATTAATACGCCCACAAGCTGTAATGGTGAATTAAAATCGGTGAAATACCGGTTTCGTGAACCGCACTTTCTGAGACTTAGACTTACCGACTTGAGCCCATGGGAACTTTTGAGAGAGATGTTAATTGTCTCAACCTGGAAGAGAAGAATAACGGAGAAAAAAAATTGAAGAAATCTTCAACTTTCCATTTCATTCGTCTAGTCTACCTCCAATATTCTTCTATTCTTTTAAGTTGGCTCAAAACTTTTCAACAAACATTGTACTTTGTTTTCTTTAGATGTCCATTTGCACAGAACGGAGTTTAATTGAAAATATTGGTTGTAGAAACGGTGGAATACATTACATAAAGCATAGAAGCTACATGAAAGTGGTCTATAACTCCTTTTCCTCTTCCGTCTTTCCACCAAAATTACTTCGGACCCCAATGCAAGTTGCTATGTAAGCTAAATCATACAATCAGTGCCGAAATTAGAACTGGTTACGCCCTGAGGTTTATGAAGCCTTGAAGCCCATTGTTCAAAATTTTCCATGAATGTCGCCATCTGAAACTGCTTGTGTGCTGTGTCCTAAACATTTGTTTTAATGATGTTCTTTTTGTTTCAGCATTGCGCAATTGGAAAGAGTTTTTTAACTGTTATTGTGCTCTTGTTCTCTCAGCAAAGAGCAGCCACAAAATCAACAGGCAAATATAATTTTCGCGAGAGAAGCTCAAATTAAGAAAAACAAAAACTCCAGTAGAAAAAAACAACAACAACAAAACTATACGATTGGAACTAATGGACAGGCAAGAACAAGAGTTACATGGAATGGCGTTTGGTTCAGGAAGCGATCTTCAGCGGGTCGTCATATTATTTATGCAAAACTTCGTATTTATGCAGGTGTATCAGTAACATTACGTTGCAGAATCCTAAATTATCATCTACTGACTATGATACTGATAGCTTAAATCACGAATAAATGGTAGGATGGCAAAATCGACTTTCAGACTCCTATAGGTCGACAGAGAGGGCACACGAAAGCTAGAGAGAGAAAGGGACAGAGACAGAGAGACAGAGAGAGAAAGAGAGAGGGAGAGAAAGAGAAAGGAAGAAAACCATGAATGTGCTAGGAGTCCTTGACACTTAACTTGGTTCCCTACATTTAGACCTCACAAGCTGGAATTCCAAGAAACCACGCAAAATTTTGAATTTATGAGGTGTTGGAGTTCATAAATAGTAAAGTAAGTCACAAAGTAACTGGTTAAAAAAACAGCATTAAAGTTTGAGGGTGGCATTTTTTTTTTCCGTTGAGTTATCTTATACAGTTTGTTTCCTCTCCTGAAAAACTCATCCAAGTCAGGTAGGTGAGCTGCTTACAACTGTGACGATATGAAAACATAGCAGTTGGAGTTGATGAATGAAAGTGTACTATAAGCAAGAGATTGTGTTAAGCAATGATTGTGTTAGCAAAATCCCACTGCATCCTGCTTCTATCTATCTGTCTATCTATCTATCTATCTATCTATCTATCTATCTATCTATCTATCTATCTATCTATCTATCTATCTATCTATCTACCTCTCTCTCTCTCTTTCTCTCTCTCTCTCTCTCTCTCTCTCTCTCTCTCTCTCTCTCTGTCTCTCTCTCTCTCTTCTCTGAAACCACAGGTGTGCAAAAGCTTTTAAGAATTATAACCTCTATGCTTATGCTATTTGGAACGAATTGTTAAATGTACATAGTTTCTTCACTTCTTCAGGGCATCTTCAGAGCATTGCAAAAGTGCTTCAACTTAACAGCAAGTCGCTCATGTTCACGTATAAGGCTGTGTTTCACAAAGTGGGTAATGTGCAATAAGTAACGTTTTTTTTTTCTTTCAAAATTTTAGACCGTTTCTCATGATGACATTGAAATTTCTTTGCGGACTATAAATACAGCATAACCTCGATATAAAGTATGCCTTGGTACCAGGAAATACTGTACAAAACTGTACATATTGAGGTATGTTTAATATCAAGGTTCACCTGAACAATGAAATGACAGGATAATCATGAACCAGTAGCTGAAAAATGTATATTTAAGAATAAGGTATGCCTAGAGTACCTGAGAGGTTCCATTGTATTTGAGTACAAAACAATTTTATGCGAAATTAGCATCTTCATGTTAGCAAAACGACCGTTGGCCTGTGCGATTCCATTTTTTTTCAATTAACCTCATAAATGCGAAATACGACATTATACTCCAGCAAAGAAGAAAATCTCGTTATGTTCAAAGCAATACAGGCGCGTGGCCAGATACGCTGGTTTAGAGAGGCACTTCACTAACGGGTTTCCTATGTAGTAATAGGGGTTCTGTAACCAAATCTCGATTAATATTGAAGGCAATGAAGACAAGAGGAGGTAATTCCTTGACCAAATAATACTAGCACTTCACTAACGGGTCACTTTCTTGACATCCTAACAGGTGTTGAGTCCTCCATATTCACTGAATGACTATAATCCCTCTAAATCAGTACCGTTATTGCTCTAAATCTTTTGTTAAGAGAGTGTGTAGTTTAGAGTAGCCTAAAGGCCGTAACGCAACAGGAAATTAACGGTTCGCCCGGGCCTTTGTGCCATACTGGCTTCACTGCTCTTTAATACGTGGGTAGACGGATGAAGCTAAGTACTTTATAAACGTTGTCAATTCTCGGCCTGATTTTCGAAAGCATGAGTGCAAATGAAAAACTGGAAATCTTTCCTGCCCCAAAGGCCTTGCTGACTACAAACAGGTCAGTCAGTCAGTCAGTCAGTCAGTCAGTCAGTCAGTCAGTCAAGCAAAGATATTTTCCTTCTTGTTCTGTCAACCAGTATAACTGTTGTCTACTGACATCCCGTAATCTGCACTCATCATAGAATTGATATTAATCTTTACGGTTTTTGTCTTCCTTGCTGCTGTCGATAACAGACACTAAGACTTTTTTTTTTAACAAAAGCAAACCAAAAATATTGTCAATACGAAAGGACTTGGCTCATCTTCTAATTTTTTGCTTGGTTATTAACCTAGTTACTCAATATTGGCCAGGCAATAATTGGCTTCTATGAAGGTTAATTAGATATTGCTGAGTATCCAGTGTACATGTTATTGGAGAGAGCAGAGTCAATGAACAACAACAAAACGCAGATAACGAAGTTAGAAATGATACAAATAGGCTATAGTGTCAAATGTCTATCAAGCACAAAAAGACGAATGAAGATAGCAAAACAAGAATCTTTTTGGTAAATTCTATATTCATAGACAACATATTATGTGGCACTGGGACTTTTCTTTGACTTGTCCTCCCGTGGTGGGTGTTGTCAAATAAGTATAGAAATAACTCTCGTGTTTCTAGATGCCATTCACGTTTTACTTTGTGTTTCACATTTCGTGGCTTTGGCAACTAGGGGGCTGATCAAGAATAAAAGTAGACCTAAACAACAACAAAATGTCCTGCATGGAGCACCAGCACCGTCATTACACCATGCTTTTTTGCAAGTCAAAATCTAAAATATAATTACATTCAAATATGACTAAGTCTGCTATATTGCAGGAGAACACACACACACACACACACACACACACACACACACACACACACACACACACACAAACACATACACACAAATACGCACACGCAGACACACACACATACACAAACTCTCAGAGACAGACAGACAGACAAAAAGACAGACAGACAGACAGACAGACANGGGCGAAAGGACTGACGGACGGACGGACACACAGACAGACAACGACGGTCGGGTAGAATAACACAAAATGTCAACAGGGACGAAAGAAGAAAAAATAAAAAACAATAGGTTCCAAAAACCACAATGACTTTCAGCTTTAGTAAGGGAGACAACCGTAAAAATAAGCAGTGATAATAATATGTCTTATGGCACTATCCTCCGTAATTCTGGTTTCTTAACAAAATTAAGGTTTGTGACATTTATTAGAGGGGCAAATCACTCATTGTGTACAACCTAATTAATCTGCTAATAGATAAAGTCCCCCTTTTTTGGGGCCCTGCCAGCCAGTGTTAGGATGTAGAAATAATTATGTAAAATGACCTGTGATCTAAATAAAGCATCCAATTTTAAAGTTTCAGGTACAATTTGAGCCTTCTAGATTAAAAAAAATAAAGTATGTAGGCCTATTCGCACGCGGTCATAACCAGCCAAATAAAAATTTGGGGACCAAATCAGAATTTCAGGTGACCTTTTTTCGAAAGAGATTTGTGAGAAATTTTGGGCATTGACCTTCCTTTTTCTTCCAGTTAAAAGATCGGGCAAAAGAAGTACTTTAACCTCCATGGAAGAAATTTCCCGAAATCACAGTGGTATATGTAGAATAACACAAATTGTTAATTGGGCCAAAAGAAGAAAAAACAATAGGTGTCAAAGACCGCAATGAATTTCAGTTTTAGTAAGGAAGACAACCGTAAAAATAAGTAATGATATGTCTTATGGCATTATCCTCCTTAATTCTCAATAACACGCTTTTACTTTTGAAAGGAAGTTGAAACATGTAAAGAATTTAAACAGTAAATGGATATCCATACTTTAGTGTTTATTTTCGCACTCATTGTGCAGGTTTTTCACAAATATTTAATATTAAATCTCTTTAGTAGATATTTAATCAATGTCTTAAATTTGCTGTGATTTGCAGACTAGATGTTTTCTACTCGAGGGACGAAACTTTATTGTTTCAAGTTATTTTCTAGAGGAGGGCAGTAGGGAACCAACCACGGTCCCTCGCAAACCCTCTGAAAAAGACATAAGGAAGTTGCGGACGTCCAAGAGAGCGCTACACGGCAGAAAACGCTATTTATTTATTTTTACCTACCTACTGAAGGTGAGCGTTAATAGATGTTTTAAAATATCTATTAAGATGAGTACTCACGGCTACTTGATATTCATACGTCATATTTTTTTTTAATACTTGCGGTTTTCCTCGAGCAGGCTGGCGAGGGCCCATTCCCATCCCTTCTTCCCATCAAATTTTGTTGCTTATAATTGTTTTTGTTTTGGCATTTGTGGATTTTTCCTTTGAACCAGGAACAAATCTTTAACTGAATTTCTTTCAAAAACGTGAACAATCAACTTTTGTTAAAAAATGATTATATGGTAATATTAGATCAAATAACACATTTAACTTAAGAAAGCCAAATTTTACAGATTAAGAAAATAGATCATGGTAATTTTAGTTGTAGAAAGGCATGATCTTCTTTGTGAGACCAATTCCCCTGCCTTTGAAAGCAGGTGTTCTGAGGGAAATAATGTTGCAGGAAGACAGAGGCATTTTGAGTGCCAGTCTGCTCCTAATCTGACTTTGAAATAATACTTCTTATTATGCAGTTATTTTCACCAGTTTGTTCCCCACTTAAACAAATTATTTTTTAGAGAGAACAACAAATACTGACACACATTTTAATTATCATAGTTGTCTCACCGAATGTCTACCAGTACTGTTTAAGGAAATACTAAGTATCGGGTACTCACGCACTGGAACCAGATATCTAGAGTACTAAGTATCGATATCTGTTAAGGTCCACCTCTACTGTAAATGGATTGGTAATAGAGTAGATTTGTTTGATACGCACATCAAAAACAATTTCCCGTTTTTCAATACTTTTTCTCTCTAAAAATTATCTATGGTGTCCACCGAGTCAATTTTACGAAGAAAGAGCATCGTTCTGTTACCGTGCGCATATGTAATGTGACGCAATAAGGAGAGCTAGAGTTACCGGGTTTGGTCCTTGCGTCCAGAATTATTCCCCTTTCCCGATCAGCAGAAGCCTGTGGCAAAAACGCTGACGTCATTTACGTTCCAGCAGTTACAGACACCTCTACCTGACAATGTATTATTCAGCTTTTAATTATATAAACCATCATTTAAACTATGAGGAAAAAAATCGAGCCGGATAACTTTTTTTGAATATTGTCACTTAAGTAATCGATTGACCTTGTAAACACAACCCGCTTCTGTGCAGCCACTGAACAGTTGGCTAAAGAATAAATTTATCTAGTTTTGGAACAATAAGTTAGCGAAATCTAACAGGACGAATTTGTATACGGCAATTCAAACGCCATTTGGATCTGAACATTGTAGACATTTCTTAGTCATTATGTAATATACAAGATATTATCTTAAAATATATGTAGTCAGTCTTTCTAAGTAATCACGCATGTTTTGACATTTAATAAATTTTGAGTACCGGCCTACATATATATTCCGCCCCATGCATATCGTCTCCGTACTGTTATTGTTATTACAATATATATTTATCCATACTTCATTCCTTTTTGCACTGTTGCTGATGACAGTTTGATACTCCTTCCTCTCTTTCTATTGGCCAAATACAGTACATGATTTCCATATCACCAACAGAAAGCCCTAAAAGTAGGTAAAGATGCAGAATCAGCCTAATTTACAACGGTTCTGCGCAACCTTCCGAATAGGAAACGGATTGCTCGACGTCTCGACCGTTTGTGCTTTAGAACCCACGGAACATGTGCGTCTATAAGCAAAGACATCGAGCCATACATGCCAGTCCGAGCTTATCATAATTATTATTTGGAAACTGTAAAGTACATTTCTCTGTACTTAATGATTTGTGTACTTTGTTTTGCAAGTGAATTTTATGTGTTATGTTCTTTTCTGTGGCTTATATATTGAACGCCAAAAGAAAGTAGCCAGTATTTCCGTGATCATCACTCACGAACAAAAGTCTCAATAAGTAAACTTAGTGATTTCTATTGACCCTGGACACTAACCCTAAGAAACGCTACAGTGAGTTTTCCGGGAGCACCTCGGAACAGCGCTCTTTTCGACTTCTTTGTTACAGAACAATAGCTTGTAAATCCACGGAACAGCGTCAATATCGCTTGTGGAAGCTTTCGCATGCATTTGTGGTCCGTCCTTTGGGGTCCTTGTTTGTCCACCGGTCGGGTGGAAAGCTAGAAGAATTCTGGATGTATACTCAGAGGCGAAAGTAACGCGAAATGTCCATCGTGCTAACAGAGCAAATAAAAGTTTCCAAATGTGAGTACTATTTACATATCCTATTGAGCAATGGTCTGAACCCTCTAAAGCGACCTCATTCGAGCACTTCAGTGTTTTGATTGGTCGCTTACGCCACAAACAAGTAAACAATGAAAACAGCCCACGGGTACTCACTTGTAACATCGTTCGATTTCTGAGTTTGTGCTCATGAGGTCACGTAGGCGTGGCCTATAAATTCGAAGCCTCGAAAAGTAAGATTCAGTTGAAACAGAAAGCAGTATCAAGATGCCAAGACTTTTACCGGAAAACCGTGAGAGGGCCATTGGACGGCTGCAGGCTGGTGACTCAGTTGATCGTGTGGCAACTGCTCTAGGCGTCCACGTGTCCACCATCTACAGACTGCAGAACCGGTTTCGAGCCACCAACGCCACCAGGGATCTCCCCAGAAGTGGTAGACCAAGGGCGACAACTGCTGCCCAGGACCGCCTCATCGTGCGCCAGAACCGGGTAGATCCGTTCCAGACAGCCGCTGAGACCGCCCGGAACACCATCGGAAGAACTGGACGAGCACTGAGTAGCAGAACCGTGAGGCGGAGATTGCAAGCTGCGGGCCTGCAGTGCAGGAGGCCATGTCGTAGACCAGTTCTGACCCCTCGGCATCGCCGTGACCGCCTTCAGTGGGCTCAGGCGCACGTCAACTGGAGGAATAGACAGTGGAGACGAGTGCTGTTCACAGACGAGAGCAGATTCTGCGTTGACCCTGCAAATGGACGCATCCGTGTGTGGCGCAGAGACCTGATGCGCTACGCCAATGCCAACGTCTTAGAGAGAGACCCTTGGGGAGGTGCAAGCGTCATGATTTGGGGAGCAATCGCCCTGAATCAAAGGATTGGACCAGTCGTCTTCCAGAATCTGGGTCGTGAACAAGGAAATGGGGTCACAGCTCAGCGATACATCGCCCAAGTTCTTCAGCCTCATGTGGTGCCCTTATTCCAGAGGCATCAAAACTTTCTTTTTCAGCAAGACAATGCGAGACCTCACACTGCCCGTGCAACACAACAGTTTCTGGGGCAGAACAACATCAATCTTTTGCCTCATCCGTCCCGTTCGCCTGACCTCAACCCCATCGAACACGTTTGGGATGCTATCCAGAGAGAGCTCAACCAGCTGAGACCACGACCACGTACAGCTCCTCAACTGGCTGCAGCCATTGGCCATGTGTGGGCGCAGATCCCAAATGGACAAATCAACACTCTAGTCAGCTCTATGACACGAAGATGCAGAGCTGTCATTGCAGCCAACGGAGGTCACACGCGGTATTGACTTTATGCTTCAAGGTCAAAGTCATAGACTCAGTCCAGTGACATAAAACAATAACTGAAACATTCATCCACTGACACGCTTACGAGTGTTGAAATTTCAAAAATTAAATTTCACTTACAAACTATGATAAACCGTTGTTAATTTTAGTGCACTCTTTTCGTTATTAATGTTTCGCGTTTCTTTTGCCTCTGAGTATAGGTTGTCAGGATATAATCTGCAAATTCATGACATACTGGTGAGTCGGGGGCTTGATTCATTATGTTGAAGGCAAAACAGTCATCCACTTGGCTTGATGGAAGAGCGGGGAGGCCAAAAAACAGCTTCAACCATTTGCCCACTTCCGATTCATTGTCCTTGTACTCATCGACAAGACCAAGTACCTGAATTTTCTGGAACCATGCTTGGCGGACATGAAAATGGCATGCTTTTATTGTTTTCTGTGGCCATGTTGACTTTACTGCTTCAAGCATCGCTACTTCCAGGTCCAAATGGATGGTTTCAAAGTTCAGACTGATGCCATGGTCATCACAAATCTTCAGAAGATGCTGTAACATTTTTCCGTAGGTCGCCTGAGTCTTGTCGGGTAAAGCGAAGAAAACGTAGGATACATAAATACCGTTTTGAAGACCATGGAAAATGTAGAATTGATTTTAAAAAAACTTCGGGCACGTTTTGAAAGTTGCATCGCCAAACACGTAGGAAGATGATCCAAGAAACTGCAGATTCGGTATTGTGGACAGCACAATGATTTGGGATTCAGGATCAATTACTTGAATCATGTGAGCTCCAGGTTGTTGGGTTTGGCTGTACATTTGAAGGGATGAAACATGAAAGTACTTCTTGTCTGTCCGTTGGTAGCTTTGGTCGTATTTTAGATCTAGCTCTGTACATAGACTCACGCAGCAGTTTGACGTCTTTGAAGTCGAGAGCATCGAATCTGGCATCTTCTCTGCAGACGAGTTTCATTGGCCTCTCGTTCGGTTCGTCTACCGCGCTCCTCTTAAGGGTCTCTCGGGCCTTGTACTGTTGAACAAAGGTTTCATCTTCTTTCTTAGGTACGCCCCTGGAAATATCTGAACATAATGTCATGTCTGGAAAGGACAGTTCTGAGAATAACAGTTCAGTGAGCTCAACTCGACAACCCATGTTTCTCTCACCCATGTATTGTTGTTGAAATCGAATGAACAAATTATATGCGTACTCGAAGGCGTACTCGCACAAGGGCGCTGTTCCATGGATTTCGAAAGAGCGCTGTTCGGTGGATCCTGTTACGTCAGGGGCGCTGTTCCGAGGACCCCCGGGAGAAGGGAAGTGAGGAGGGTCGTCGGAGGACGGAAAATGAAATTTGTGGAGAGAAAAAGATGGGAACAGAGAGAGAGAGAGAAAGAATGATAGATAGATAGATAGATAGATAGATAGAGAGAGAGAGAGAGAGAGAGAGAGAGAGAGGAGAGAGTAGGAAGGATTAACTGTTATTGTTATAAGGGGATCTTAGACAGTTTGCCCCTAACATGATCGTTTTGTGGAGCTCTGGCCAGTTTTCCCGCCCCCTTAAGTTTGGCTATAAAGGGAAAATAATAGAAAAAAAAGAAAACTGGAGTAATAATGATCTCACACGACTGGTGGCGTTGGTCCCCAGAATTGAAGTACTATACTGCACTGTATAAATTATAGTTGTTGGCAAGGACATGCTTATGTCTGTTCTTCCCTCGAGCTGACTGACTCTTAAGTAATAATAAAGAAGGAAATATACACACAAGGAACCTGCTTACAAAGAATGTGCTAAAATGTGACGCGCATTGTGGTCATCAGCTTCGTGACAACAGATGAGACTCTCCGTCGCACAGCTGATCTAAATTAAATGCTTTGTAATGAAGAGCAGGTCATTATGCAGTGAACGTGATCTTTCTGTTCACATACAATGTGTTCATAAGTCGTCACTATTTTAGTTACTGTTGTTACATTGGGACTATCTGTCTGCAGCCTGTAGCATTATCCGTCACACGGTTGCCCACAGATAGTTTAACAGTATTTCGGCAAAGGAGATTATTAGACTAGACTAGATGCAGTGAAGCAGTCTTTCTAGTCACAATGTGTCCTTAAATAATAGAAAATGCTATCCTCGTCTTTTGTCAAATCATCTCTATCTTTCTAACAGCAGCTGAACTTGGTTGCTGTAACTCGGTTGTTAAAAAAAGTTTAATTAATCAGCAGTAAACCTAATCACTATTTTTTTCTCTCAGACACTATGTTTTTTACGTACAAAATAACAGCCAAGTCACCATCACCACTAGATAAGTTACAATTGTCCTTGGGGACTATCACTAGTATCAGCACGACATTGAAAGCCGTAATCATTTTGAAAAGTGGATTGTGATGATTTACGACTTTGAAAAAAGTAGAGTATGAACGTTTTTTCAGATATTAGGTCGCATACAAAATTTCTTAGACATTGATGCACGTGAAGTTGTCGAAATTTTCGCCCAAAGTGTACCACTTCAAAGTTTACAAGCTATAATCATACTCTTATTTTGCAGTCCCAATTGTTTTATCATTCCTTGCAAAAGACAAAACCTCTGATAACACTTCCTAAAAACGTGATCGAGGGTTGGTGTGTCACATGCATGTAAAATTATAACAAACTTATACTGTATTTCAATGATTTTCATTTTACAAGTTTGTATAACTTTCTTAGTAACCATCACATTTTGATCTTTTCTTATCTCCAGACCGGTAGCACCAAAGAAAGTCAGAAGAAGCATAGCCACCTGCATAATTAAAGAAGGCTCATTGCCACAGCCTATATTTTATAATCCACCAAAGAGCGCCAGGACCCTGTTTGCAAGAGCTATTAACCCCTCTTTGGAGGCATCCGACACGGAGGACATTGACGAAGAGTTGGATCAGAGGGCCTGGGCTCCCCGTGTCCATCGAACACAGACTGCTACTCTTCGCCGTGACACACCAGTCCAAAATCAGCGAAAAAGGAAACTAACAAGACACCTTATTTAAATAACTGTGAGGGAAGAGTAACTACGATTATCAAAGTGACGTGCCTCGTGCATTGTGGAGGCCAAATAAGACAGGATAGAAGGATAAAATTCAAGCAGATTGAAGGGGGAAAGCAGGAAAAAATTAATTCTGTGATTTATATTTAGTAATACCCCGACTGTGTGTATGTGTGTGTGCGTGCGTGCGTGCGTGCGTGCATGCGTGCGTGCGTGCGTGCGTGTGCGCGCGCGCAGAGAAATAAGAAGACAAAGACACATGAAATGAGAATTCGATACATGTGCAGAGTGGAGAACTGAGGAAGATGAAATAATCATTAGAATGAAGCAATATCATGTTTCCATTTTAACAGAGGATGATAATGATTAGCTGATTACAAGATAAATGAATGTTTAACATATCATAGACAGGAAAGAAAACACAGTGTACATATCTTGAAGGAACCAAACATGGAAAGAAATTATATCAGTGAGAAGACAAGCAAATTCACAGACATATTATAATGAGACAATACTAGTAGCTAACCATAGTGGTCATACGTTAGTGGTCTTCATTCCTAAGATAAGCAGGAAAAAAAAGGTTTCTCTGCGGTAAGAGATAGGAAAGAGACAGACATACAAACAGGCAGATAGGCAAGCAGGAAGGCAAGCAGGCAGGTAGGCAGTCAGGCAGGCAAGGGCGGGCGGGCAGGCAGGCGGGCAGGCAGGCAGGCAGACAGACAGACAGACAGGCAGGCAAGCTGGCAGGCAGGCAATCAACAAGACGGACAGAAAAACAGAGAAGAGAAAGAAAGACTGAGAGCTGTACAAAGAGGGAGATAAGGAGATCCTTAGCCCTAATTTTCTTTTTTGGTTTCCGAAACAGTCTGAGCTCTAGGTTTGTCCTTTGTCATTACTAATATTAATGTCCTGTGGTGTCTATGTTGTGAATGTTGCTTGTGGGAAACTGGCTCTTTGTTGTCATGCACTAGTATAAAATATCTACTTATAGATACTATTAGGCGCAGTAAAGGGAACAAAACCATGTCCTTCACTCCTCATTTAACTGCTTTCTTCCCCAGCTATAACTGTCCCCACAGGAATTTGCGCCAAAAACCCCCAAAATTTGCGCCAGAAAAGGCAAAATTTGCATGCAGATAGTACTGAAATTTGCAAGAAAATTTGCAAAATGTTTGATAATTTGCGCCAAAAATGTGTAAAATTTGCACCTGTCTATAGGTGTAAAATATGTTTAGATCTATTTTCGGACAACACCAAAGTGAATTAAACAACACATGATAATCTCACAATATACATTGAAGTGAAACAAAAAACTAGTCTGAAAGCTATCTTTAACCTAAAAAATAGCTTGCTTCAAAATGATGATAAATGCGCACACAAGACATTCTGAGACAGTCAAGGTAATAATGCAAAAGATAAAAACTGGAGGTAGGAACTGTTCCTACTTTTTTCCTTGCTGAAAATAAAAAATTATATCACTGACACTAAATGTATTTAAACAAAAGTGCTGTGGAATACTGCAAACCATGCCAAACTGCCTGTGGGTAGGAATAGAAAGTCATGTCATACAAGAATGTAGAGACTATTAAAAAAGTGGCCGTGACAAAGGAACTTGGCAGTGTTCCATCGATAATTGACAAAAATGTGTTTAGTGAGACTATGCAAAGAAAACATTTCCTTATCAAACAAGTTGGAAAACCTGACAAAATAACATGATATTGCTATAGATCAGTATGATATTCAATTAAAAAAGTCTTTTCCAGCAAAATCATTGTAGTATAGAAATAGCAAAGCTTTCACATTGGTATGTGACAAGGATCGCCGCCGAGCAGAGACAATCAAATTATAGAGAGAAAAACTTCTCTCTGCATCGGCAGTTTGTTACAACATACATGTGTCTTTGGGCACACTTTGCAAATATTTGCGCGAAATGGCAAAATTTGCAAAAAATTGCAGCAGGGCAGATTTAACTGGCAAAATTTGCAAAAAATTGCACAAATTGACAAAATTTGCAAAAATCTGCGCAAAATGGCAAAATTTGCAAAAATTGCGAATTCCTGCGGGGACAGCTATAAGACAACACTAGGGCCCGTTTGTCTACAGCGAAATCAATAAAGCTTAAATTAACAGCCATTCAGTTTAAAATTTCGAAAGCATCGAACGATTTCGCCGCCTTTGATATGATAAATGATAAATTTCAGGATGTATTACACGAGCTTAACCTGCTGGTTTCTTTCTTTTTGGCTTGTAAATCCTCGGTGGCTGAGTCTTGTTGACCTGCGTTAACTGTAATTAGTGTTTCCGAAGCCAAACTTGTGATCTATTGTACAACACAGCGAGGCAACTGTGGACACTTGTATGTCTGAGCTGTACAACATGAGGCTGCAAACTCGGAGTGAAAGCACATTTTTGAATCTGTATCTATCTAGACTTACAGCATTGTTTCCGATACAAAATGAACCAGCTACTGTCCTAATTTAGTATTAGTGGCCTGTGACCTACTGTTATGAAAGGAAAACATTCTCTTTATGGCAGGGCATTGGCGTTTTGTTTTAAATGGCGATTCACCAAATATTTTGTGCTTATCACCAGTTAAGAGAAGCAAAATCGTTATTCTTCCCAAGTCGCCAGTACGGTACTGGTAACTCTGCTGAGATTAACATAACAAACAGTTTGGCATGATTAAGAGTCATATGTCCACAATTAAAGATTAATTAAAGATAATTTCTTTCAAATGTCCTAGTAATCCTCAGGCGCTAAACCTTGTTTAGCTTCACTGATTGTCCTTCGCTTCATAGACCAAGATGGTGATTTATTGTGCAACACAGCGGGACAGCTGTGAACACCTGTGACTGGACTGTTGTATGACTAAGAGAGTGAAAGCAAGCTTTTGAATCAAATCCTGTTCAGATAGATGGTTAAACTTTCCAGTCTGCAAGGGGGAAAAAAAGGCTATCTAGTGAAAATATGGACACAACAGAACTTTTAAAAAACTTAATGAGTCAGATGTGCTCAGGGAGCGCTGTTGAAATGCTGAATTCGTTGTGACTGTCTAAAATTTTACTGTTCACTAGGAATGGTCACATCACTGAATGATGCATTAGATTATGAATGGACATTTGGCACGTCAGCAAATAATTGTAACTACAAGTGAAATAGAACATCAATTTTTAAAACAAACTCCAAAGTGAGCAAAGGCATTCTTTGTTCTGCGAAGTATATATACTTAAAGTTACACTGTTGAAGAATCTGTTACATATAAGTACATATGTATGTATGTGCGCATTTTCCAACAAAATGTCCTTGTACTGTAAATGTATTGGTAATAGCGTAGATTTCTTTAATTCCCCTAATTAATGTCATCTTTTGAATGCCGATTGCATGCCATAAATTGCCTGGCAAGATATGAAATGAAGAAACGTCAAATTAAATGTGTGTAGCAGTCAGCATGTATTGTGGCGCAAATCTCCACTCTTCTACTAGTCGGAAAGAACATTGTAGTAATTTGGTGTCCTACTGTGCCCACCTTGAGGCTCTCCCTTTCGTGATAATTTAATTTTAATGTAACTCATTAAACGTACAGACCAGTTTTGTAAGAGCATATTGGACAAACTGCCAAGATATCTAGTGAAAGTACCACCATGGAGTATGGATTATAACAAAGTCTCCAGCTGGTCTCTGTCCAAGGCAACACTGTGAAAATGTAGTAACCTTCTGTCCACTTTCCGCCTCCCTGTGGTTGATGATTTAATATTTTCTAAGCAACTCATCAGACACAGACATTACTTGTTAATTGTCTATATTGGAGATGAAAGTACATGCAAGTTTGGATTGTTAAAAAGACACTGCGAAAATGAAGATTTGTGCTGTATTGTTGGTCGAGTTCAAACTGTTACCACATCCTGTATTTGCTTGGTTCTGCCAATAGCAAATTTGTCAAATGATTTATATTTGCTTTAACAGCAGTTGGTAGAGCATGCTGCACTTTCTAAGCATCTTTTGATTTTATTTATAATGATCTTGGTTAACGAGTTAATTATTAGATATTGAAAGATATTGTGCAGACTAGAGATTGCAAAGGAATACGTTACACAGCTCAAGAATTCCACAGCTTACAAGTCATCAGATCTACTGTAGACTAAAAATTTATTACAATCAAAGTTGAATGTACACAGCGCCGTCTCATCTGGTGTGTGGTCGCAGAAGCTCTAAAATGCTGTGTGTCTATTTGCATTACATTCGATCTCCATTTAAAAAGTACTATTATACTGAGCCGTATTATTTTGGGGACGCTCACCATTATTTTCTTTTCAGAAAAAAACAAAAACAGCCAGTTTTATTCAAACCTCTGTTACCTACAGGTCGGTATTCTCGTATATTCTTTAACATACGTACACATACCGGATACATTAATCGTAGTCTTTCAGAAGCAGTTAAATGCAGTATTTGATTCATATGTCACTCGTTAATATATACTGCTTCTGATAAATAACGCCTTATTAGTTTCCATTCGAAACATTTGCAGTTTTTTGGTTCGTTTCTTTTTTTTCAATGAAAAAGCTATATATGCCGTGATGAAATTTGTTCTCTTCAACATCGTCAATATGCATACAAGACACGCTGATTGAGCCGAAGAACCATAAAACTGAGTGATTTCGAAATCACAGCAAAACAGAAAATTTTATGAAAGCATTGTCGATACCTGAGTTTGTAACAGACACCTCTTCGGTCTTCCAAATAATTTCATGAAAACTTTCACTACGACTGACCAATGCCATAGCAGTGTCTGCATACCATTTTAAATGGCTTGTTCCATGTACTTTGGTAGGTACATAATCAAAATCATGGACTGGCCATTTTGGAATTCTAGTTCATGAGGTCCCATCCAATGTACCGTGGGACTGTTTTAACATAACCAAAATAATATTATTTATTCAGTCTCAAATTACTTGTAAAGGCACCTTGAGAAACACAAAACCTGTGATCACACATCCCCAGTAGTTCGTCCGAACTGTGGGTATATTTATCAAAGTTCCAGTGTAGACTCATTTCCACCTTACAAGATTCACAATGTTAACAACTCCTCAGTGTGGAATGTTTTCTCTCTCTCCAGACTGGTGCTACCAAAGAAGAAGTAGAAGAGTTGTCACAAGCTGTGAGGTGAGGAAAGGAGCATTACCTAAACCAATATTTCACCAGCAGTTGCATACTGCGAGAGCATTATTCCCCTCGTCAATAGATCCGTCCCTCGTCGAAGTCCCCGACCACGAAGACGAGCAGGAGGAGACTGAAAAAAGAGCATGAGCTCCACGTCCTCGCAGACACGCGCCAAGCTTAGACCTGGACAGAATCTAAGAAAGCGGAAACTTTTCAACACTGAGAAGAATGAGGACGCCAACTTTGATTTCCAAGAATTGCAGTAATAACTGGCCTCTCCACTCCCTTCTTCACCATTTTCTTTCTCCCACCTTTCCTTTATGGATTTCCTCAAATTCAAAATTCTGAGCACATTATGGTTACTGGTTAATTTTTTTTTTTCTTGGAATTACTTTCCTGTAGGTCAACCAGAGCGAAAATTGTTCAGCAGTCAAGATGAGGTTTTAAATCGCTATTTTTATAACTTAGAAAATTACTGGTATAATATAATAGCTTAGTGTGCCATTGGGTTTTTTTAAAGTGTTTATAATGTGACCTGTGACGTAGAAGTTCTGAAATGGCAAAGGTTTACCCCGTTATCAAGAGTCTGTTTTGGTATAAATGGCCATTGCGCATGAGCTCTTCTACTTTTCACTGCAACTTTAGTTTTGTTTTGTTTTTTTTTTTAAGTAAAGTCAATCAATAGGGCATCATCTCACAATTTTCTGAAATCAGCAAATGTAATCTTTATTTTTCAGTCGATATCATAGACCATTTAGCACCAGACTGAGAAACTGCTTGGCCAGAAAATTGAAACTTATAAACATTATAAACTAAAAGAAACACACAGCATTTTTTTATCTGTGTCTCCTTTTCCCCCATTTTCCTAGAGATAATCTTTCCATGTCACATAATATATATTTATTTATGCCCTATAATCATAGAAATGTTATTTTACAGTATGAAGTGTGAGTATCTTTTCCGATGATTACTTTGTTAATGCATTGATGTGGTTTCCAAAACACTTAATACAACCAGCGTCTTGGTTCAGTAATGTACATGGTGCTGTACGAAGAAATACGACAAAATTGTCACTTTTTAATGTTATTGAAAGAGTCATAATTTATCTACACAGCACCGACGTATAAAATCGTATGTACCAAAAAAAAAAAAAGGATCGAAGAAATGGTAGCTCAGAGACACCAACTTTCTTATAAATTGTTTAGAATTTGTTCTGAACCTCAGATATCTTCAAATAATACGATATTGTTACCAGAATGCTAGTAAGCTTCAGAACAGAATGTTGTCAACATTTGCGTTTGACCAAATGAACTGTGGAATATGGGTCTATACGCCAACATAACCACTCGATGTTCCTGTTTCTAATTTAGCTGAAGTACAATTTATTAGGATTATTTTGACGACTTAATTGCATCGCATATGTTTGTATGTTTTGCGGCGAACTTGCATCTATTGCATGATGTTTAATATTGATGAAGAAATAAAATTTGTTAAAAACTTGTTTCAACTTTTTTCTACATTGCTATTGTATGTTTGTTTGAAAATTGGCTCATTTATCCTGTCCAATATCCAGCATAGACTGCCTTGAGTATCTGACATCTTTCTTCTGCACAACTCCAATTAAGGGTTTCGATCAGCTTCCCTTTAACCAATGTGTATCACTGTAGCCAGATGTTTTTGAAACGATGAGGAAGTCAGTAATGAGCACCTACAGCTGATAAAGTACATCTTCTGGTACAAGTCCTTTGTTTTCCCTGGTAGTAAAAAGAAAACGCAGGGGACATAATTGTCATTTTTGTACGCAATGAATGTAGACTATATAGCTGGAAGAAATACTTGGCGCAACCTGGAAAGAACCATCCACAAAAAGGTCAGCAAGAGCTCATTGTCTCCCTGTTTTGTTTAGCAGTCAAGACTGCGATTTCGTTCTCTCTATAAGACTTTAAATAATCTCCTCGCCTTTAGAAGTCATGTGCGTCGCACTATCTTTTGGTAGTGGTGGAAGATGTTTTCTTTTTCTCTATAGATGACTTGTCTGACAAGGCGAAATTCTGAGGTTGTTAGTGATGAAACGTTATTCTGTATCTTTGCCTCAGACATTATCATCTTAATAGGTTTTTTTTAGTTGTTGTCACCTCCATTTTAACCACCATGAGTTTTTAACAAGGTAAAAATATAACGCAAGATAAAAATAACATCTAAAAATTGAGTAATCTCATACTGTAATGCCGCATAGATGGGAACACTACTGAGCGCAATATGACATATATGCGGCACAAACACGAGCACAAACTGATTTTAAACGAGGAAAAAAGCAAAAAAAACCACAAACAATTTAAGTAGATGAGAAAGGACATAAAAGGACTATAAGAATGCTTTTGACTTTACATTTCGTATAATTTTCAAAATACACTGCTCTAAAAACGCATGGATCTTCACAGGGACGATTCCTTAGTCCTATTCTGTTGTACTTTAGCTCTATAGGCGGTATGCGAATTAAGCGAAACATTGGAAGCTGAAAAGGACTTTTTTTCGGAATTTGGATAGGAGCCGAAATGAGTCGCCGTTCCGCTGAGTGATTCTGACGATGGAGACCGAAATGAGTTGCTCTGAGTATGCCCTAACTGTTGACAATTGCACTTCTAACATATACCAAGTATTAAGCAAAAATCCTTGACGTATTTATAATACTCCAGATGTACAGACTGAAGATGTCACCATGACTTAACATACAATCGTTTAAAGCGGATCGAGATTCGTTTCTCTCACGATCAACAAGTTCTTTAAGAACGATTAAAAAGTGGGCTACTATAGAACGCTGATCACATTCTTTTCAAAATCACTGGTCGAAAGATACCGGTATACAATACCTGTCATCTTTTTCCACGTTTTTGTTGAAGGGAGCAAGATATTTGCCCAGAGAGACTATTTACAATTACATTATAAATTTCTGCAAGCTGCTAATGAAGTCACTTGAGCCTTGAGCAGGAAGAAATGCATTGTGTTTGTCGTCTCTGACCATGATAAAGAATGAGTCAACAAACCAACTCTGATGATCAGGTGTTTATTTATTTCTTTGCAAAGGCCAGTCATGCACAGCGGCGAGTAATGACTGTTGATAACAATGCATGTCATCTTCACACCAATAAAAGTCACAAAATGTTCCTCTTGTGGTTACTACGTGCAGATGTTGTCCATGGATAAAATAATTTTACCCCACGGGAAACATGCAGTAGTACAGAAATCAGTATTATCCTTGTCCTGTGAGTTTTGCATTTACTTTTTGCCTACATTTTATAGCCTTGGATTCTGTATGTCATAACTTGCCATTATTCTTCATCCTCGCTAAATAGGTCTACTTATAAAAGAACAAGAAAGAGAGAGAGAGAGAACTAAAACAGAGAGAAAGAAAGAAAGAGGAAGAAAGTTAGAGAGAAAAGAGAGGGACTGGAGGATGAGGGAATAAAGTTACATTCTTCAGCTTCTTTTTACCACACAATACCCTGAAAATTTCATTAAATTCCACTCGCCTCAGATCNAATTATACCAGGTATTAAACAAAAATCCTTGACGTATTTAGTAATACTCCAGATGTACTGACTGAAGATGTCCCTATGACTTAACATACAATCGTTTAAAACGGATCGAGATTCGCTTCTCTCACGATCAACAAGTTCTTTAAGAACGATTAAAAAGTGGGCTACTATAGAACGCTGATCACATCCTTTTCAAAATCACTGGTCGAAAGATACCGGTATACAAAACCTGTTATTTTTTTCCACGTTTTTGTTGAAGGGGGCAAGATATTTACCCAGAGAGACTATTTACAATTACATTATAAATTTCTGCAAGCTGGTAATGAAGTCACTTGCTAAGAAGCCAGCCAGCCTTGAGCAGGAAGAAATGCACTGTGATTGTTGTTTCTGACCATGATAAAGAGTGAGTCAACAAACCAACTCTGATGATCAGGTGTTGATTTATTTCTTTGCAAAGGCCAGTCACAGCGGCGAGTAATGACTGTTGATAACAATGCATGTCATCTTTCACACCAATAAAATGCACAAAATGTTCCTCTAGTGGTTACTACGTGCAGATGTTGTCCATGGATAAAATAATTTCTACCCCACGGGAAACATACAGTAGTACAGAAATCAGTATTATCCTTGTCCTGTGATTTTTGCATTTACTTTTTGCCTACAATTTATAGCCTTGGATTCTGTATGTCATAACTTGCCATCATTCTTCATCCTCGCTAAATAGTCTACTTATAAAAGACCAAGTAGAGAGAGAGAGAACTAAAAGAAAGAGAAAGAAAGAAAGAGAAAGAAGGTTAGAGAGAAAAGAGAGGGATTGGAGGATGAGGGAAAGAAGCTACATTCTTCAGTTATGGCTGAATGGTGGCTACATTTTTGAAGCATTCGGCTAAAATCTATTGGTGATTTTTCTCTTTTTTTTTTCTAAAGCATTTCCGTTTATCCATTTCTTATTGTTTAGCATGACATTTATGTTCTGCAATCAGGAATTAAAGTAGGAAGAGACTATTGAGAACTTGTCATAGCTGTCCAGAATCAAGACTTTATCGATGAGCATTTTCTGCTTGACCCAGCATGCTCGTCCACGAAAGAGTGTTCAAGGAAAAGTGCATTTTTGAAAGTAAAGCTTTGAACAGAACTGTACAAAAAATGTTTGTCACTGCTGATGAAAATCAGGAAGGATCTCATAGAGTGGAATATTTTCACATTTCACTGTACACAACTCCCAAATACTGTATAAGGTGAGCGTACAACAATAACTGTTGCAGGGAATACGGCAATAAGTGATTGATAACTGTTTAATCTTGGAACGGGGC
>JAWQUT010001332.1:0-15221 GCA_033807755.1 Ellobium chinense | reverse complement strand
GCGATAGCAATGGTCATTTCTCATGCCCCCAGGACTATAGAGAATAGCGATAGCAATGGTCATTTCTCATGCCCCCAGGTCTATAGAGAATAGCGATAGCAATGGTCATTTCTCATGCCCCCAGGTCTATAGAAAATAGCGATAACAGTGGTCATTTCTCATGTCTTCATGGCTATAGAGAATAGCGATAGCAATGGTCATTTCTCATGTCCCCATGACTATTGAGAATCGTGATAGCAGCGGTCATTTCTCATGTGCCCAGGTCTATAGAGAAAAGCGATGGAAATGCTCATTTTTCATGTCCCCAAAAACAATAGAGAATAGGCGTAGCAATGGTCATTTCTCATATCCCCAAGACAACAAAATAACCATAGCAGTGGTCATTTCTCATGTCCCAAACAATAGAGTTTGAGGAATACTTAAAAAGGAACCTGGATACTAAATGCTGATTTATTAAGTATGCTTGTTATTAAGCCTTGTGACACTAGTATAGCCAGTTCTTACCTGCACTCCATTACATCATCTGCTACGCTTGAATAAAATCGCATGCCAACGCCATCCGGTTGAGACAGCGGTCGAATTTTGCAGTCCGATATCAGCTGATCGCCGGCATACTTAACGCGGAAGGTATCTTGTCCCAAACTGAACTGAACTGAACTGAATGGAACTGAACTGGACTTTACTTCTTAACTTAACTTTATTCCAGATTGCGATATGTACAACAATGGGGAAAGTAAACAAACGGCAATGCAGAATTGTTTAGGAGGGAGAAAGGAAAAAAGAAAACGGCTCAAAATGCCTCCCTGATTTTTCTAACTAAACAAGACAGATTATGAATGCTGTAGTTTTGGTTGTCACTGAAAGTAATTTTATTTTGAAGATGTTAGTCTTGTTCTGAAATAATTTTGGTAAGAAAATTTCCCTGTCTTTTTCAAAGCCTGAGCATTCGAAAATATAGTGAAATTCGTCGCCCAAAGAGTTATTATTATCACACACAGGACATAATCTGTCTATGAGTGGGGTGTTGATCCATTTTCCAGTTTCCACTGGTAATCTATGGTTGCTTAGACGATTTTTTTGTCACAGTCGTTCTGAGTTTAAAAGGTAAAATATCGAGGTATGGCTCCATCCGAATACAGTCCTTGAAAATTCAGTAGAGGGGATTTACTAGATGAGTCAGTATCATTTATCCATGTCTGAAAGAACTGATCTTTGATTCCATCTTTAATATTTTTTAAAATCAACAATGGTCACGCTGCCAGAGAGGAGCTGGATCCGAGGCGCTCTCGCTACTATAGTTAGAATAAGAATAAGAATAACTTTATTATCCATAACATGGAACATTGGCTTGGTTGCTGTACACACTGAATGACTTAAGAATGAATTTTGCATACACGGATTGATTATTATTCTAGCATTTCATTACTCGGGTGGACCTCGATATTACGTATTAAGGGAGGGAGCGTGGCCGTGCGGTTTGTGAGTCTTACTCAGAAACTGAAGACTTTCAAGTATAAGGTTTATAAGTTTGACTTGCGAGCTGGGCGGTTTACGTTGTAGTGTCCTTTCGAAAGACTCTTCACTTCCATTTCCTCACTCGACTCAGGTGTAAATGTGTACCTGGCTTTAGAGCTGGAGGGGACCAGGGCGCTGCACCGCTGGCGACCAGCAATGACTTTGTTATGTATTTCATTTGTAATGTTATGTATTTACATGTATGATGTGTATTGTTTATGTGTTTGTATTATAAATGAGATGTGTAACACTGTATGACATAGTAAACCAATTTCCATACGGGGTAAATAAAGTTGTATTTTCATTTTCATTTTCATAAAGTATAACGTCTCCTTGTTGCAAGGCATACTTTTTTTTAAAACTGAGGTTGTATTTTACATGTATCTATATGTCCAAACAGATTCACCAAAATGTGTTGATTGTGTGGGGGAGGGGAGTTATGTCGACGGTGTGCCGTTTGTTCGTGAGTGATTATCAGGAAAATGCTGGCTACAATATCTTCTGGACAACGTTCAGTGTACATACAGTTTGTTTGTATCTTTGTTTCTTTGGATTGCCACCACGGCAGCCACAAGCATGTGATCATGATACACTAACTTAAAACTACATGGGATAGGTTTTCTTTAAACATCTGACTCCCTTAGACCATTTTTCAACGCACAAGATCTCAAATAAGAATAGGGTGAAGCTGTAACAATGTCACTGATGTTTGTAATACATTTGTTTCCTCAAAGCGGCGCCATTCAGTGGTTACCGTCGGCAGGCAAGCCCTGCCTACATTATTATGGCCATAGACACTGCCTTGACTCAGACGAATTTGCTTAGATATTTCTAGATGATTTTATTATATCATTTTTGGGACGGTGAGAAATGACTGAGTTGAACCATTGGCGGGGAAGTTCTGGAGTGGTGTTCCTTGCTGTGCTGAACATCGAAACGAAGAAGGGAGTAATAAGCATATAAACTTCAAAGTCGATAGCCCCAGAGAGGGCGGCGCCCTTTTCTAGTGTATATCGTTTGAAGGTTCAGCAAACTGTCGTCACGGCCAACTCCTGCACTTTGTTCGGTCTGTGTGGGATCGCCTACTGCTACCGGAGTTCACTGGCACGTGGAAGAAGTCACCCCGCCTCGACTGAGCCCTCCCTGCCTTCCCACCGGTCTTTACACATTTATTTTACCGTTCGGAGGGACAGTAAACTAGCGATCTGCGCGTCTGTATGACGAAGAATTTTAACTGTAATACTGGGAAAGATGAGCATAGAGCTTCTCGATGTGAACAGTGCAGTTAAATTCAATTAGTGAAGTGTCCTTTCATGCTTCTGTACGCCTTTTATATCTGCTGGCGGGCCTTAAGAGTCGACATAAGACGTTATAGTGTAAGGAGGCAATGTTTTCATCGAATTTTTTGATTGATTTGTAAACAGGATGACTGGGGAAGTTAAAACAAACAGTTTACTTAAAACTTGGTTGGGAGTGTGAATGCCAGGAACAAAAAAAAACCCAAAACAACAACAAACCAATAAATGTTGATGCTGATATGGATATAGAGGTGATTTTCAGTTGGAAAAAAAAATCAGACTTTACTAGATAGGGTGTCAAGGTTCTTGGCACCTATTAGAAGGGCAGATCACTCACTGTGTGCAACGATTAATCCGCTAGTACATAAAATCCCCCTTTTTTGGGGCCCTGTCAGCCAGTGTTTGGGTGTAGAAATATATAAAATGACCTGTGATCTGCATAAAGTATTCAATTTTAAGTTTCAGGTACAGTTTGAACTTTCTAGATAAAAAAAAAATAAACTGTGTAGGCCTGTGTATTAGCACGCGGTCAAAACCAGCCAAATGAAAAATTGAGGACAAAATCAGAATTTGAGGTGGCCTTTTTTGAAAGAGATTTGTGAAAAACTTTGGGCCTTGACTCCCATTTTTCTTCCCGTTAAAAGATCAGGCAAAAGAAGTACTTTAACCTCCATGAAAGAGATTTCCCAAAAAATCACATGGTATTTATAGAATAACACAAAATGATAATAGGGCCAAAAGAAGAAAAAACAATAGATTCCAAAGACCTTGACCAGCAGCTGGTACCTGGCATGTATCCACTTAGAAACACAATATTTACATCATGGCGGTCGAGGGGGGTCATCTAGTCTTATTTGGACAGGTTTTTTTCTCTCGTTCTTTCTTTTCCTTCTGTCTCTCTTTTGGTCAGATGCACCAAACTTTTGTTTCTCCAGGGCTTCTTCCCCAATCAATAACAGAATGACCCTTTAAAAAATGCCAATATGATCACTTTTAGGTTTTAAATGTGTGGTTACAAGTGGATTTGACCATTAAGAGTTGCAAACATGGTCAATTAAAAACCACTTCCTCATGCTAAGATGTTTACATGAACACAATGATCAGCCAAGAGGGGGTCACTTTTCCCCTTTCCTCCCAAGCACTTTCAGGTCACTTCCCTCTGACCAATCCCTACTAGTTCCCCCCCAAACAGGCTACCATGGCAAAATTTTAGGGTTGAACTATAGGTTCATGGGAGCTTTCAAAGTAGAAGAGGGTATGTCATCAAAAGAATTGACTATTCTGAGAAGAATTCTAACTTGGGCCATAAGAATGACCTAAAACAGATATCTCAGCAACATTGGTACCATTTTGTAGGGAAATGAATGTGCTTGACAGCTGACAGTTGTATATTGCTCCAGGGAACTAACAAAAGCTATCAACACCTCACCTCATTCAATTCATCTCAGTGAATGAGACTATTGAAAATTTTCTGTGTCCCTCTGCAAATATACCTTTCCACAGGAATATCATCCTCTGTCACTAAAGAAGCAAGAAAGAGACACTTCAACAGTAGAGAATGCATCACTACTGACTAGTCAAAACATAATAAAGTAGGAAATAATTAGATGTGAGGCAAGGGAAGTAACTGCATAAATACTAAACTTTGACATTGTAATTTTCAGGTTTTCTCCCTTGCACCGCGATAGCGCTCGCTTTCACTGTATTCGGTCTTATATTAGGACTAGACTTTCGTGCTGGCTGCTGTGAACTACAGGAGGTGACTACAGAAAGATTCTTAGATGCCATAAAACTGTTAAAGTTGAGAATAGCTTTAAGAAAAAAAATGGAAGTGAAAAATATCAGCAGAAGACTATGAGGACAATATTAACCATTGTACTGTGCGAAGAAATGAGAAAAGTACAAAAAAAATTTGGGAAGAAGAAGAGGGGGAGGAGGAGGAGGAGGAGGAAGAAAAAGAAGAAGAAGAAGTGGAGAAGAAGGAGGAGGAGGAGGAAGAGAAGGGGAAGAAAAAGGAAGAAAAAGAAGAAGAAGAAGAAGAAAAGAAGAAGAAGAAGAATAGAAAGGAGGAAGAGGAGGAGGAGGGGGGAGGAGGTTATGATAAGGAGGAGGAACTACAAATTAATAATCGCAGCATCTCCAGTGACGATAAAGATGACAGCTGTGGTCACTGGACTGGGACAAGAGGATATGATATTATTCCAAAGACTATGAGGACCTTCGAAAATGAAATTCAAGAGTTTCTGTACCAACAAGCTGTAATGTAATAACTACAATAGCTTTTTAATCATATAAACAAGACCTATTTCAGGTAACATAAAAGTGTGTAACAATTTTTTGATATGTCACACGTTACATACATTTTACCTCTGACCTGCTTACGAATACTTTGATTGGAAGCCTTGGAAACCCCCTAGGCGTATGAATATGTGACGTCATTTCTTTTGTAACGTCATGAATATGTGACATCATTTCTTTTGTACTATTTTCACTGCCGTAGGGTTTCCCTCCGTCTAGAATTTCAAAAAAAGATTATTTCAGTCTGTCTTTCTTATCGCTTGTCATCGTTCTCTTCACATTTCAGTTTCAGTTCAGTTGAATTTTGAATTAAAGTACTTGAAATGACACAGTGTTTCTGTGGTCTAAAGTTTCATTGATGATTGTTAGCTGTTTGGATCTACTTTGTGCCGCGTAACTCTGTGGTCCATTCAGTTCAGTTGGGATTGATGTGTCTCAAACAGAGTGAGGGAGATTTCAAGGTCCTTTTCACGATTGAAAGTTCAATTTTTTTTGTGTTAATGTTTATATGATAAAAAGGATCTGAAACTCGTGTTTGCTTGATATGATATTTATAAAATTCGTTATATATTTATCGTATTCGCTCGTTAGAGGCTCGCTAATACGATAAGTGTATAACTCCTTTCATACATCTGATATGAAACAAACACTCATTACAGATTCTCTGGTAACCCATCTAGACTCATTTTATATTCAAACTTCTATATCAAGGGAAATGAGTGAGTATATTTAAGCTATACATTACATATCACCGACATCATCATCATCATCGCTATTTCTATTTTTGATACACTATAGAACTCGGACCAAACTATTGAGGATGTGTGTTCTGACGGTAGTTATGTTCATGAGGAACAAAACAGTTGGGACTTCCGAATGAGAATATATTAAGGAGGCGATTGTAATAATTTATGGCCGTGTTAAAAGAGATCCATTGTATTTTTCAGCTACAAGTCTTGTGGTTAAGTATATTAGGAATTACGAGGAAATTTTCTCTCAAGGCACTAAAACGTTGCAGGAGCCTCCCTTTCCTACATGGGATCTTCTGCCACTGCCTTCGCCACCACCATCCTTAGCAACAAGAGCAGGATTTACATTAATACTTCCACCTATAAGAAGAAGAAGAAGAAGAAGAAGAAGAAGAAGAAGAAGATGAAGAAGAAGAAGAAGGAGAAGAAGAAGAAGGAGAAGAAAAATAAGAAGAAGTAGAAGAAGAAGAAGAAGAAGAAGAAGAAGAAGATGAAGAAGAAGAAGAAGAAGAAGAAGATGCTGATGATGAAGAAGAATGACAACAACAACAACAACAACAACAACAACAACAACAGCGACAACAACAACAGCGACAACAACAACAACAGCAACAACAACAACAGCAACGTGATGTGAACCATGAACGTTAAAAGAGAACTTTTGAGATCTTTTTTCATGAAGTATTTAGTTTTTCTTATAGTAATATCCTCTTATCTGTCTTATCAGTTTTCGGCACCAATTCCATAGTTTAAAAAAGAGGCCATCTATCATTACAGTTTTACCTTGAAATAAGTATGCCTCGTTGTATGCCTCGTTGCACGAAAAAATTATACTTACTATTGAGGTATACTTAAAATCGAGGTCCACCAGGCTATTTAAATAATAAAGTAATAATAGTCCGTGTATGTTAAATCCATATTTAATGACAAAATATACTTATTAAATGAATACTTATATCGAAGTTCGATCATATAAAATGCTTTCATCTAAAAGATTTCACAAAGATTAGTGGAAATAGAACAATATTCTGCACATAATCAGTCATATTTTTTTTGACACGATCTCCAGCTTATTAAATTGTAGACGGAAAACTTGCATGAAACTTACAATAAAAAGAATAAGAGGTATCACCATGAAAACAAAACACTGCAAACTGAAAAACACAACAAGCAAAGAAATTCAATCTTCAGGCTGTTTATTTATACCCATTGATCGTACAATAACACAAATGGACCGTATCCAGCTCGTGACAAGTAGGTAGTACATGGTTATTGCAGGGAGGTTGTTTTACCAATAATTCCGAAATATGTACTGTAAAAGTTAATCTAAGCTAGTGTTTGGATCTCCTCCGTTTTCTTGATAGTTGGCATCTTGACATGCATACAAATTGTTTCACAGAGGTTGTTTCTTTTCCATTCCTTGCTTCATTGATGTATTTAACAGCAACAACCACAACAAGCCCATAGAGCTGATGGGATAAAATAATTATTGTGGGACTCAAAGTAAGCAGTACACCGTTTTATATATTACCAAAACCGCTTTAATTAAAACAGTGCGTTATTCTCTGTTGCCCACAGGACTCTTCAGATTTCGCTCTCAGTCTCCGAACAGCTCGATCCGTGGACATAATTATGCCCTTCAAACATCAGCAGCTGTCATTATCTTCTCTCCATAATGCACTTTGACCTTTTAATCCGCCCTATTTAACCTCCCTTCTCCAGTGCTGAAGTGGGCGCTATGGGGTGTGCCAACAGGGCAAAATAGAGAGAGAGAGAGAGAGAGAGAGAGAGAGAGAGAGAGAGAGAGAGAGAGACAGAGAGAAGAGCCAATCGTAAGCATATTTGCCATGAGAAATCAGAAAGAATAAATTTCTTCTGTGTTTGCCTATTTACCCCCCGAGAGAAATAATGTACACTGCTTGTTTATACATGTACTAATATTAATATAAGTGATTGGACAATGGACTGAAATTTACACACAAAAAAAGACCCTGCTCACACAAAAAAATAGCTCAACAATAATCTAAATAAGAAAAATGGACTGGGTTAAGCTTTGTTTAGTTTCAAGTCTCCTTTATCTGCAGTCACTAGCAAAGAGTCTGACTCTGAATTGCAAACTGCTCTCATTCATTCAAAATCAAGACCTTTCATGACGGATACCTTTCATGAAGGATGACATTAAAAGGCAATATGCATATTGTTATTTTTGGTTCTGAGATAGAACATCTGGAAAATTTAACTATCTCTGTATATCCAACTTAAATTAAAGATATGCAAGGGAATTAGTAGTTAACTATCCATGCCTGCTCCCTGGAAAAAGAAAATTGCAAAGGAAGAAATTGTTTTGTTTTCTGCCTATGTATTGTAAAAGAGCTACCTCTCTGCTTATTTACATGAAACCTCAGTGAGGCAAATAAGGAAATCATTTTCAAAGGATAAGTCTTTGCAAATAATAAAATAATAACTCATTGGGCCAGAGAAAAAAAATGTTAGGGTCTGGTTCTTTTTAATGGATGAGATTCACAAAGGCGGCAGCTTGATTAACATAGAAACATAAATCACTTTAAACCAATGGAAACTAGTGATGAATAATGAGGCAATTCCTGAATTTCAAGGTATTGTGATTTGTAGCTTCCATGCTCTAAATATAAAATAAAAAAATCTGATTCTGATACTGGGTACTGGGTGAGTATTTTGATCCTTTTTGATAACCTTCAATATTCTCAAAACCTCTTGCTACTGCTGCAGGGATATGCAATCTAAATAAGAAAACTGTCACTGCTTACATCAAAATGTTGAAAAAAAATTACCCAGAACTTGAGTCTTAATATCAATGTGAGTATTGCAGAATTTCAAAAGTGTGCATGCTCAGAGACAACAATGCTCACCTATAATTAGTAATGGGTACTGTAATATCCAGCAATAAAATGTATGCTGTTTATGTTTGGCAGTGAAGACAAAGACAGGTAAGGACCTATACATTAATAATGTCCGCATATTATTTGTGATGTTGATTCATTCTACCTGTAAACATATTTTGGACCACAAATATAGTTCTCTCTCCCCATAAGAGCATACATCATCTTTTCTTTTGCACTATACTGCTTCAACTATAGTATTGTTATTAAAAATGCATGTACACTCGCCCTATACTCCCCCTCCCCAAAACACAAAAACAAAATATTCAGGTATGAGGATGCCAACAGCACCTTGCATAAAAATATGCAACTTTAAATAGTCCTTATAAAATCAGAAAATTGGCCACGGGGAGGGGGAAAGGGGTTGGATTTTAATTTCAAAGGCTTAGATAGGTGCAAATACATGTGAAGACTCAGAATAGGTGAGGTTTAGCCACACAAGTATAAACTTTGTGGGTGTTGCTTGGTGGGAAAGATTTCTCTGTTTACTGTGTGAAAAGGCCTAAAATTAGGGTGTCTGCTTCACTGCCTAAGTTCTCAAAATCTTACTGGTTTAGGGACATTTTTCTTTGAGTCAAAATTTGGAGGAAGAGCTAAACAACATATTGTTTGGAAAGTATTTTGGCATGGGGCCCCTGGATAAGTTAATGAGAGGTGTAAAACCTAATGCTTTCCATACAAAAATTGAAAATAAAAATAAAAAATGACAATAGGACTTTTACTGCCTTCATTGGAAAATTGGTTTACAATGCAAAACAATATTATAATCTCATTCATAATGAAACACAAAGAACAGTAAACTTCATACATGTAAATACATGATACAACAAATGAAATTCATAACAAAGTCTTTGCTGATTGCCCATGGTGCAGCGTCATCGTTCCCTTAGCTGAGCCAGGTATGAATTTACACCCACGTTGAGTGAGGAAAGGGAAGTGAAGTGTCTTTCCCATGGACACCACAATATAAATCACTTGGCCTATGAGTGTGACACAAAGCCTAGACTAGACAGTCTTCAATTTCTGAGTATGACTATGACTCACAAAACACATGACCATGCTGTCTCTATCAACCTTCTTCCCCTTCAGGCTTAAGTTACATGTGAACGACCCTTAATTCCATACCACAAACATTCTATTATACATATATTAAATGTGCTTGGGTACTTGCAGAAATAATAATTAGTGAATATAAAAACTCCAAGTTGACATGTATGCTGAAATACTTCTCATTACATTGTGTGGAAAATAACCATTTGTGTCAACACATACGAAAAGGAATCACAACTTGAAGGAGAAGTGAAGACCACTAGCAAACTATTTTGCTGCCCAGACTTAATACTATCATTATTCCAACACTGATTTTAAAGACTTACCTCAGTATTATTTCCAGGTGGCAATTTGTTTTCTGGTCACTTTTTACAGGAGACACTAATCTCTCATGCATTAGGTATAAAGCCATTATGGCGAACCTTTCCAAATGTCAGATTACTTCACTTAGATTATCCATGGATAACATAGTGACATAAAAATGGCAAATTAAAAATCAGGTTTCCACTTCAAGTGCAATATGTGACCAGTGATACAAAAGAAATTTTAAAGTACATAAATTATGAAAGGTCATAAAAATAAACAAGCACAAACTGCAAATTCTGCAACACAAAACAGTTGCAATGTCCCTTTTTTTCTAAGCATCTTGCGTCAAAGACCAACCTGCCTGGTAAAAAAAAATGATGTTTTTCTTCGGAAATATTTTTCATAATTGATATCATCCACCAACAAGACAAAAGAATAGTACTTTTACACTAGTAATATTTTTCAAAATTAATACCAAGCACCAACCAGGTGAAAGATGGGTGAAAATGAGATTTTGTACCCCAGAAATACTTTTCATAATTATCATTACCCACCAACCTGGTAATAAAATGAGATCTTTTTCTCCAGAAATGTTTTCATATTTAATATCACCCAGCAACCAGGTGACAGAATGAGATTTTCCCCCCAGAAATAGTTTGCACAATAATATCACATATATATACAGGTCACTGAATAAGATTTTTACCCTAGAAATAAATTTTCATAATTAAAATTACCCCAATACAGGTGAAAGAATGAGATTTCTTCCCCCAGAAATATTTTTTTTTGTAATTAAAATCACCCATTAACCAGGTGAATGAATGAGAGTTTTTGTTCCAGAAATATTTTCATAATTATTTTATTACATCTCACTCTGCCAGGTACAAGGATGATATTTTTTTTTCCACGAAGTATCTTTGATTTTTAACATTTCCCAATATGCAGAAGGTATGCATTTTTTCGTTTAAGAATTTTGTTACAAATAATATCATCCCCTGCAAGCCTACATAGTGAAGGAATTAGATTTTTCCACCAAAAGTAAGTTTTATCAAAATATAATTCACCAACCAGGTAAAAGGACAAACTTTTCTCCAGAAATCTGTTTCAATATTAATATCATCCATTTGCAAGGTAAAAAATATGAAAGTTTTGTTCCAGAAATTTCTTTCATTATTAATATGATATTTGTCACTCTGAGAAATATTTTCCATATTGCTAGAAGTTAAGGTTCTCTACCAAAAGTATCTTTCATTTGAAATATGACCCATCTGTCGGATAAAGGAATTATTAATCACATCGCACACAAAAAAAGAATAACAATAGAAGTAATTTGGAATGTTTGTTCATGACAGAGATGAAAGACAATTAATAAATCAGAGATAAAAATGTGACAAACCAAGTAGCAAGCTTCAGCAGACTTTTGTGGGGTTTGGTAAAAAAGTCTTTCCAAAAACAAAGTCAGTCAGCAGACAAACGGAGTTGATACGCCTACTTAGTTGTCGGTGGTGATATCAAAACCAGTGGAATTTAAAAGTCATGGTGGCTGCTGTTGACACCCATGGTGCATATGACTAAATGTGTTGTACTTACCGAATGTAAAAGAGATACTGATAATGTTAAGTGTTCATCATGTGTATTAAGCCATTCACTTACGCATGAATAGATTTCATATTGCATGAATTAGGCTATTTTGGCTTTGCTGTGTAAATATACATCTTCATTCTTATGATAAAGTTATGTCAAATAATTTACAAAATTTGTTGATGTCATGAATTTAGAAATGAAGTTTCTTCCAAGACTGAGGTTCATCTTCTAAATGCAGTGAAATCACAGTATCATTTGTAGGAGCAAGAGTGACCTGTGATTCTGACATGATTACACAACAGGCTGTTATTCCCAATCATAATTTACCATGACAAAGATTTGTCCCTGTAATTTTATGTGGGGTCTTGATATTTATAAATAGCATGCTTTGTACAGTCTCAAAATATTCGATGAGTATCAGAAACTAAATACATCTAATGTTTTGGACGGACTTTGCACACAAAAGTTAGGAATACTGAAAAGAAACAAAAGCCATGTTTGAACAGACTATTCCACCATACTAACAAATGCCATACCAACTGACATGGCTTAAAAACTTTAAAGGGTGATCTTAAAGGTGGCTAGCGAATGTTTATATATATACACATANTGTGGAGTCTTGATATTTATAAATAGCATGCTTTGTACAGTCTCAAAATATTCGATGAGTATCAGAAACTAAATACATCAAATGTTTTGGACGGACTTTGTACACAAAAGTTAGGAATACTGACAAGAAACAAAAGCCATGTTTGAACAGACTATTCCACCATACTAACAAATGCCATACCAACTGTCATGGCTTAAAAACTTTTGAGGGTGAACTGCTCTTAAAGGTGGCTAGCAAATGTTTACATATATACATATATATATAAATACTAGTATACAGTGGAGTACATTTGCTACGGAGATGCTTGGTATGTAAACCCTGAAACTGAGTACAATATTTTTGGTTCCGTTTTTCTGCTCTTAGGGCACATGTATGGCCTATACTTATTTCTGTTGATATAAACACTTTTGCTCGGTCTCAAGGTATATGCATTATCCTTGCTCCACTATACACTAATTTACTCTGTTGACCTTACATCTGTCTTAAATAACAATACATATCTGACAATCAAATATGACCAAGTTTGTGAAAATTCCACCAAAAGTGGAATTAGTTTCTAATTCTGATCCCTGCTAAAATTTGGAATTAAATCCCAATTCCAATTCCATTTGAAAACGTGAAGTTGAAATCCAATTCTCAATTCCATTTTGATGGATGGAATTAATTCAGTTCAAATTCTAATTTTTTTCAAACCTATTAACTGTTAAGGAGGTAACATAACATTATTACAAATTCAAACATACCCTTCTGTAGTAAAATATGTCTACTGTCTTTAAATACATAATAATAATACTTCAACAACATACAACTGCAAAACTTGCAGTGCCTCTCAAAATTTGCAAAACCTGCAGTACCTCTCAAGATTGGCAAAACTTGCAGTATCTCTCAAAATTTGCAAATCTTGCAGCATCTCTCAAGATTTACAAGATCTTGAACAGAATTCATAAAACAAGTGACTATGCTTCATTTATTGAAGTAGGATGATGTGGCTATTTTATAAATCAAAGTCAAGAGTACCTCCCATTGTAACAGCATTTAATATTTACTGCAATACATGGAATGCTGTATAATCTCACTAAAGATCACAAATAGACTCTAGAATTCATTTAAGGAGAAAGTGGCTGTGCTTTATATATTGAAGTAGGATAAAGTAACGAAGTCTAAATCAACAGAGTACATACCATTACAACAGAAGGTATTTAAGTTCATAAACAAACTCAAGAATTCATAAGAAGATTCTAATGATGCATTATCCTAATCAGAGAAAGTGAACATTTTAAAAGTATATCCCATGACAAAAATGGCAAAAGCTTTTTAATATTTTACTACAAAACAATATAAAGATAATAAAAAGATTCACAATTCCATAACAAGAAAGTAACTGAGCACTTTCCACTGAAGAAGCATTACTTGTCTAGATTAAAATCAAAACTTAAAGCACATCCCATTAAAACAATTTATTTACATTTTACTGCAAAATATGGAGTGCTGTAAAACCTTCTGTTGATCAAATATATTTAAGATTTCATAAGAAGAATGTGGCTGAACAGTAAACATTACCTACTGAAGCAGGATAAAGTGACCAACTTTAAATCGAAACAAGACATTGACTATGCATCACCCACTGAAGTAAGGGAATGTAACTACCTTGAAATTGAAGTTTATGGTACATCCCAGAACATCAGCTACTTAACACTTTAATACCAAATGTAAAAGTCAAGAAATGGAAATAGTGCACAGAATTTCTCACGGTAGATGGTGAAAGCGAAGTCCTTTGCAACTATGCCAGCAGCCAGCACTGAATGTCCAAATATAACTGCCAAGAGGGCCATTGCCAGATTTCAAATTTTTCTGGAAATACCAAGGTTTTGGTTTGTTTTTTTTGTGTGTGTATGTGTGAAAAAAAATCCTTTTCAGTCTGGATTCAACAACTGATTGAGACGTTGTAAAGATGGATCTAGATCCTAATTCCAGTCAGTATTGAATTTTCAATTTGACCCTAATTTCAATTCCACAATTTTAAAAAATGGATTTCAGTTCCAGTCCGACAAAACCAGAATTAATACCGAAATTGTCTAATCCGAATTCCAATCTTGCACAAGCCTGAATATGGAAAAGCAAATGTGTTGAAAGAATTGGCGAAGAAACTTGGGGAGGAAGAAGAAAAGGAGTGGACAGAACTTTACCATCTTAAGTGCTGGAAATGGGTGGATATAAAGAAGAATGCAGAAGTTGTAGCCTCGCAAAAGGCAAAAGAATCTACCGCCAGATGACAGTAAAGACAGTTGTTAGAGTGCCTCTTTACTGGGTTCTGAACTGGGGAACAAAGACCATGGGGAGCTGTTTGAAGTTATCTGATGTTTTATCCAGAAACAAATGACGAATCTGCAGTCAACTGTATTTTCTTCCGAATTTTCTGGCTGTCAATGAATCTCTCATTTTGTTCACTGTTCAGCCACCTGTCATTTTCAGGGGGTTGTCTATTGGAACATTTTGCAGCATACCACTGCTATTGAAAAGTTTGGCTCGTACCTTTCACTAACAAAAGTCACGCACATTCAACAGTGTTTTCTCCTGATTGCAAGATGGTGCGATTCCCGCCTTAAACTTCAAAAGCTCCCCCAGTATTACAATAAATGGATGCTGATTTTCCCTTCTTTTCTGTACTCCAACATTTGCATTACTTGAGTAAAACCAACCTTATTTTAAAAATGTATAAATCCCCACACAAATTTATGTCAAGATGGGAAAGTCTGCCCCAATTCGTATGACCTGGAGAAAACACTGATTAAGACATACACTTGGACACATCTTCTTGGAATTTCTCCCCATATCTGTTTCCAGATACAGGGCATATAAAACAGGATTAGCAAAGGGAGCTTAAGTATAATCT
>JAWQUT010001331.1:9756-25729 GCA_033807755.1 Ellobium chinense | reverse complement strand
GGGGGAGGGGGGTGGGTGGGATGTAGAGTCGACATTATAGAAGCAAAGAAACGGTACCAAAGACAGAACTTTGAGAACTTGGTGCAAGGGGAGAGAATCATGCGCATAATTTGCAGAGAGAGATAGAGAGAGAAAGACACACAGAACGAGAGAGAGAGAGAGACAGACAGATACAGACAGACAGAGGGAGGGAGAGAGTGGGGAAGGAGAAAGAGAGAGATAAAAGGATGTGGAAAATGTAGAAAGCTGGGCGCCAAGAAGAGAGCATGAAACAAAAGAGATGGAAGAATGATAATAATGATAATAATTATGATGTGGCATTGAATTTTAAAAACATAACCAACAACGGTGACGCGACTGGAGGCTAAATTTTCGTGGGACATCACATAAAGTCAGTGAACAGACTGAACAGTGCTTTGTAACCACAATATAAAAAGTCAAAGAATGGAACTGGGTGACGAAGGCATGGAAAAACAGACGTCATTATATGCGGCACAGTCGAGCATGGAGATAACAATATACATTTATCACTTCAGCGCCAAAACTGGACTACTTTACGTGATTAAGAAACAAAATCCAAAACGGCCATAATATGATTTTTTTCCTGCCCCTCTCCAATCCCACTCTTCCCTTTTTTTTTTCGGGGATGAAAAAAAAAACAAAGCGACACTTATCATTACTCTCTCCTTCATCGCTATCATCACTGCAATCATCGTTGTCATTAACATTAACCCCCTGCCGGCCGCGTCAATATCAGATTTATGGCGACCTGGCCGGCGAGGGTCTCGTTGCAGAAAATTAATTCCGATAGCCCGGGTGGATTACTTTCTCCTCCGTCATGTTTTACGCTTGTTAGGACGGACAATAACTTCCTTTTTTCCAGCTGAGGGTCGGAGGGAAGGGGAAAGGGATAAGGGTAGGGGAATGATCACACACACACACACACACACACACACACACACACACACACACACACACAAATCCAGAGAGGTAGAGAGAGAGGAGGGAGAAAGAGAACAGTCCTAAGTGGATTGAAACGAGGGCCCTCTAGATTAGGCAGGGAACAATGTGAAGGATAAGGAAGAAGAATTTTCTGGCAGCGGATCAGGGATGGACAACGGGGAGCGGGGGGAAGGGGCCCTCGCAGAGAGAGAGAGAGAGAGAGAGAGNAGAGAGAGAGAGAGAGAGAGAGAGAGAGAGAGAGAGAGAGAGAGAAATGAGTTCTAATTCAAGATCAGTCTTAAATGGATTGGAACCGATGGTCATACGAGCATCTTGCTTGTTCTCTATACCAGGAAATGGAACAATATGGGTGAGGCATTAAGAGGCACAAAGAAAGAGACGACAAGACCAAGCAAGATGTCAAAGTCTAAAAGTAGTCCTCAGCAGAATGTGACCAAAGGTCTTCCGGATGTCTCTCCGCCAAACTCACTGATGTCAAAGACAGTTTTATTTACAATATCTCAGTAGATCACCGTGTTCATCTAAGACTGAAGACCCTAGAAAAAAGTGTAACCTCTGCCACTTCTTCTCCTCTACATCTGGTTCGTCTTCTCCAAGTTCCTGACACTAACATAATATGTCTCTATAACCTGCAGGTCATCCCGTCTGAAGAACTCGGGTCAATATGGTCAAGAGGTGTTTCAAATTACCGAACTACATGGGGCCAACTCATCATGGTGAGGAGGAAAGAGGTCAAAAGATGAAGGAAACGGGAGAGACGACAAGAGCCGGTTTTGAATGTGTGAGAATCAACCAGCTGCTGAATTTTTTGTGTTAGATATAGATAATGCAAGAGAAAGATTCAGATAATGCAGCAAAAGACCTGTTTCGTATGCCATTACTTTGCGATTATGGTCAAAAAGTGGAACTTGGAAATTAATGACGAACACCATTCGTGCCTTAGAAACACAGTTGCCTCGGGCAGGTGTTCATCTTCCACATGTTGATCTCCTTGGTCAACATATATAGTGAGTTCTGTTATTTGTAAATTTTCCTTCATAATTAGCTGGATATTACACTAACTGATGTGTAAAAAGCTAGTGTTAACATGGATGGTAACCTTATCCCAGCCCTGAGTCGATGGACTTGTAGTATATATTGAAACCAACCCAATTTGTTTTTGAACTACAGGCAAACTACCACTTAATGAATAAAATCATGGAAGGCTGCATCATAACCGAAGTGACCAGCTTGTTTGACGATGACCAGTAAGAAGTTCAAGGTTGTGCTAAAGAAAAGAAAGCCCATGAAGATAAAGTGACGAAGGTCCCGGGCAAGAACTAATACAGCAGCGATGAATATTTTAAAATGGTACCCCCTATAAAATGTTGATCATCTTCCACTCGAGTGCTGGGTCAATTTGGTCAAGGAATGGCCCGAATAACTGGATTATACGACATGACCTGACATGACCTCCAACACGGAACGGCAGCCAATGAGGAGGAAGAGAGGGGGCAGTGGGATTGGAGGTTAAGAGGATTAGAGAGAGAGACCGATGGATGGAGGCTCTTGGAAGCAACTCATAAAATTCTTCATATTGACACAATGACCATCTCATCGTAGTACCAGAAGAAGGCGGACTGAATCAGGATAATAAAAGCACTGTCTAATGACGCAGATGACATGGGTTGACCTTTCACATGAAATAAGGATGAAGGAAGCTGCGCCCCAGAATTTTAGAAAACAGGACGACAAAGTGCTGTCAAAACTGCTAACGCCGTCCACGTAATGGATCAGCCCTAACTGGCCATTGGTGAGAGTGTCAGTCCTGTCGTTGGCATGACATGCAGTTACTCAGGGGATCCCATGTCAGAAAATGGAACTGGGTGATCTTTTACGCAAAGGTAGTCGCAAGGCAAAACTTAACTTACTTACTCACACAATGCCAGAAAAAGCTCATAATGACGGTCACAAAATGAAGGTAATCAAGAGACAAGATGAGGCTCCTCTATTCAATCAATGCCAGAAAAAGAACATCCTCATACGCTTTTTGTACACCACAAGGATGAGTAACAAAGTAAAACTAGACTAGCGGCGTTTCTTCAATATCCATGTAAAGAGACCCAATCAACTCACATATATTATAGACACAACATGAGACGGACAGCAAGAGAGAAAAGGAAAGGAGCCAGAAAGGACAACAAACCCCAGACTAAGATACCAAGATGAAATGAATAATGACGAGCATCAGTCTAAATGTTGACAGATCACGCTCGCTGTTCCTTGAACCGGATGGTCACTTCAGGAAGGCCACGGGTAAATAAATATGGTCAATACTACGGTCAGATCACCAGATGACACGGTACGAATTTAAATGAGCGACAGGAGAGAGATGGATCGAGAGATAACGAGAGGGAGAGAAGAAACAAGGAACTGTAGAGACACAAACTGAAGAGTAGGGAGTCATGAGATTTGACATGCAACAACAGAGTCAGTGGAGGGACTGTGTGGTAATGATTTGGTAACAATCGCAGTAGGGAAAGGTACAACGGACAAGATCTATAAAGATAGAGCGTCAAAGCTCGAATCGTGAACTTTGACTTGCACCCCCAGACAGTCAGTGGAATGAATGAACGATAATGGTTTAGATACGATAGCAGTAAAGATACAATAGAATTAAAGTGGCAGAGACTCAAAGCTGGAGTCGTGAGCTTTGACGTACACTGACAGAGTCAGTGAAATAAAGCTTAGACGACTGAATGACCAGAAGAGATGGGAAAGGTAGACGAATCAACCTTATAACATACAGGCTCAAAAATGGAAGTCCAACTTTCAGTTTGTAGCGAGACGGTGACCGAGAAAGAGAGAAAGAGACAGTAAGAGAGGGGAAGGGGAGGGGAAGAGTGAGAGAGAGTAAGATGGAAGGAGAGAAAGAGAGCAAGAAAAAAGGAGAAAGGCATCGACGTATCGACTGAAGACGACATCCTGAGAGCAGGCACTTTTATAAACGAAGCCTTGTGAAAGATGCAAAAAAATATATACTCTCTGGCCTATTCCAGAGCCAAACGGACAGAAATAACTTGCCTGCTGGCGAACTGGGTACAAGACCAGGCCCTCAAGATCTCACTTACTACTTTACACTCACTCCAGCGAATGTGCTGGGAAGCTTGCAGGATACTGCACTGGAAGCGCTTAATTAAACAAGATAAACCTGAGAATGAGTTAACGTTTTAGGGAAAATGGAGATGACGGGAGCTACGGGCCAAACGATAGGGAGGAAAGCGAAGGAATTATTGATGGATTATTAATTAGGGAAGGAGAGGGGCAGCGAGGAAATGCTACCAATATCATGACATTATCCTCAAAGCGGATGAATCTTATCAGAGCAGCTCTCAAAACTGACTGTCAATTCCTGTTAAGGAAAAAGAAAATTTGGTCGAGACACAGCTGAAGGAACCGCATTTAACAATAAAATCATGTTCATGAAATATGGAGAAGGCTGAGCGCGAATGGGCATGAAAGAAACGGGGGTCAAATGTAGAAAAAAACTGTGTAGAGAAATAGCTTCGGCCGTCGAGAGGAGAAGCGTAAAACAAGGATAAGGAGGAAGGCTGAAAAGAGGAAAGAGGAGGAGGACAACCGGCAGACTCTACAACCCGACAACATTATTCTACAGTGTTGACGAATGACGGAAGGCGTACCCTTGAAATATATCTGAATATCCTTGGCTACCGAGAAATTTGGTTCCAGCAGACATCAACATTGAATATAAAATATGTCATCCAGCTACCTGACAGGAGGCTAAAAGACCAAGCGCTCCAGGTTTGGAACAGCAGCATAGAAAAATCGGGGAAAGCTACCTTTTATAGATGCATCAAGTCGGAATTAACATTCGAAAACTATTTAGATGACCTACCTATATATTTAAGACACTCCTTTTGTAGATTTAGAACAGCTAATCACAAAATGCCAATAGAGACAGAAAGATGGAACAATGTACCTATATACGAGCATAAATGCACTCTTTGTAATAATAACTCTGCTGTTAGGGATGAATTTCACGCCATATTCGAATGTCCAAAGTTTAATCTGAAAAGGAAGAAGTACGTCGACAAAAAATGTATCTCAAAACCTAATATGTTCAAAGCTAAATTACTCTTCAATAACCAATCAGTACAATGTGTTAAGTCACTGGCTATATACACTAAGAAAATACTAGATAAATATAAACGAGGATACTAAATGGACATTATATTATGCTTTATCAGTGTGCTCCTTAATTATTACTTTGTCATCTGTCCCGTCATTTGTTAAAAACAGTTGTATGCCTTTATACCAGAAATGGTCTGGGCTTATTTACAAATAAACTTGTCAAACTTGAAAACATGATAATCATCCCCTCTCAAGAGCTCCGCAAGTTTGGTCAAGGCATGCATGGAATAACTAGATTAAGCGGCGTGACCCTGGAAGCCCTACATGCAGTCTGCAAATACAGCACTAGCCTGATCTTTGCTGGCCAGTGGTCACTGAGTCTAGAGTCTGGGGAACTCACGAAGCTGAGATTAATCAGTCTCCCACGATACTAATGGCGATGTCGGAGCAATGGTAAAGGTTATGATTCGGGCAGAATAATTAGTGTTACTGACTTCCGAGAGTAAGTAGACAAACAAACGTATCATACTTATAACTTTGATGAATGATGAAAATAAACATTTTGAAGAAATCAGTGTGGCTGAATGGTTTGATCATGAGCGGATCCCAGACAAGCAGCATCACAATATTGACATGCCATGCAAAATAAGAACTGCTACTCCTTCAGGCTGGATATGACTAGTTTTTTTTGGTTTTTTTTAATAGGTAGGGGGAGGGGAGGTACAAAGAAAGGATAGTAACACAAGGCAGAATGTTGATGAAGAAAAGGTTTGGGCGGGNGGGGGGGGGGGGGGAATCCTACAAGACAAAGAGATGAAAAAACGACGGCGCTGTGTCGTGCATCAAAATAATATATTAACTAACTAACATTAATACCGAACCATTGTGGCAGCGAAGCGCGGGACATCCGAGAGAGGAAGGAGACACACAAAGGAAGGGTGACAGATCGGATATCAAAGACGACGCATTCTGTCTGGCATCACCAGTCACCAGTTACTAATAAGTTACGGTACTATGAAGAGAGTCCTTGCTGTTGTACTGAGGAGGAGACAAAGAAAGAGGGAATAGAACTAAACTTAGCCGATATTTTCAAATATCTACAAACATGAATACTGACAGCTTCCATTGATGGTCGATATCGATTCCGAGATATTATGTCGTTTTCAGGAGTTAAGGCTAATTATCAAGATAAAAAGTCACATTAAGATTTCGCTCGACGACGGCTTGTTAAGTATTCTAAACGCAGATCCACTTAGTCTGATGTATCGTCGAGGGCCATTTTGGAGTCAAGACCTCGGTGAATTTTAAGTTCGAATTAAGTATAAATGAAGGAGATCAATGAAGCTGGAGACAATATCCACTGACTCATTTTTTGTGTGTGTTTGTAAGCGAGTACCAGCCCTGGCGGATCGGTATCGAGAGTAGTCGCTATTGATATCGATTGAAACCGAGTTCTCGAAGGGAATTGCGAAATGAGACACCAGGACGGCGTCCTGTGTCAGGCGCCACCAGTCACTAGTTACTAATAATCCTACACCAAAGATGGGTGCTCCTATCACTCTCACGTTCTTTATCAATGTACTAATTAATTCTTCCATGTTCTTTGGTTTCTTATGGGGGCATGGGGCGGATCCATGGGAGAGGATCCACGGGAGAGTATCCTCTGTCCTTGAGAGAATGAATGGAGTGTATGGAGATAGTAGTAGTAAATTATGACTTAAACTGACCATAGCTCAGGATACTCGTATAACTGAAAGACATGGGGGAAGACTCGAAGTCAGAGATGCCCCTTTTCATTTTGGTTGGTATTGTGTTGAAGCTTGATATGCATACGATGTCTAAATTTGACCCTAGTGAAAAAGAAAAAGATGAGAAAGAAAAGGTCAGTCGTAAGAGGGGAAAGGAGTCAAAGGGCCAAAATACAACGGGAAAGAGGAAGGAAAGTAGAAAGACAAAAGAGGTGAAAAAGGAAGTGGATACGTATAAACAGGAGAACAAAAGTGACGAATAAAAGAATATGAGGAGGGAGGGTGGTAAAAAGTAATGAGGAATAAACAAACTACACTAGAGCCCAAGAACTCTGTCTAAGTCTCTTGTATAAGGTCTGTGGCTAAACAAACCCAAGGATGCGCTAAATGAGGAATGCATGATAACAACAGAACAGGAAAAGAAGGGGTAAGCTGTGAGCCAGAGTACTGTGGAGGAGCTCGGGGTGGCAAGCAAAAGACGAACCGCTTATCATCATCCGCTATATACCTTTCGTGTCTGAAGTATCATGCATATAATACAATACTATTTTCTGGTGATGCCTATGTTGATTTTGACAAAGTTGTGCTCTTGACATGACTCTAAGAAAAACACAAAGTATACCTAGAATGGTATAAAAAAAAGATATAAGGGAAGCGGTTGAGAAGACACAGCTGGATGGGGAAGAGGCGGAGCTGGAGGGGGGAAGGGGAGGAAGAGGCGGGGATGAGAGAAGACTGGGTGATGAAAAGAAAGCGGATGGAAGAGGGTCAAACCATAGGAAACAGCATGGAAGCACTCAACAAAGCGAGGTAATCGTTCTAAATAGAGGCATCTGTACAGATACAAAGAGGATACATCTTGCATTGGATTTACAAACATTTCCAGTACACACCCTGCCTGGGGGGACTGACTCAGGGCGGAGAGATATATAGGAGAGATGGGATGATAGCGAAAGAACAGGAGTAGGGAAGAGATAGAAAGATAATATTTAATTGAGTTGCAGAAAAGGGGAATGACAACGAGAGCACGAAGGAGACGGGCAAAAAAGCATGACAGAAGAAAGAATCATGGCAAGAAAAAAGAAAGCAGCAGGATAAAGAATAGTCACGAGCCCACCTGTAACTAAAGTATCTATAATATACTGCAGTCTGTTATCTATACGGACGACCTTGAGCTAGTAGTGTTCAAAACACGATTAAGGTATTTTTAGTTCCAGATGCGACTTCTCAGCAATTATTTATCACGATATGAAAGCACTCTTTACTTCAACACGCACGCGTTCAGGAAGGTTACCTCGAAACTCAGCGCATCTGATATAATCCCTTTGATCTTCAAAACGCGCTGAGTTCCATGTCCAAGTATCGGAGTGTTGATATAAATATCGTCAAAACAAGAGCAGAGGGAAATGTGAATTTGGTTTCGTTGAAAAATCGTTGTGTGTGCCCACACCTGTTATAAAACAAGCGCTGTCTTTCAGTGACTGGATATTTTTCTGAATATACAGATGATCAACGTCCACTATCACTGCGCTTTCTGTTACACAGTAAAAGACGATCACTCTGATTTCGAAACAGTATGGCGAGACAAAGCATTGGGGTTTCATGTTTAAGAACGAAAAGTAGTTTGTGGCTAAAAATAGTGTTAAAACAAACCTGTACGTCATATACAGCAGACGCTGTTTGAGCTCAATAAAATTATTGTTATTGTTATTGTTGTTGATACCAAAATGCGCCGAGTTTCAATGTTTTGTCGGCTTAGCTGTTATGCAATACGCGCTGAGTTTCAGGTCTCCGTTCAGAAAAGGTTCCCATCCCTTCCCTCCCCTACCCTCTCCTTCTCTCCCCCACACCCCACCCCCATCCCTCTACTCACACTCTTAACGCCTGGAGATTCAAACAACCCCTTTATTTATATACGTCCAAGTCGTTCACAATCATGAAATAGACAATTGGCAAAACTCTGCGGGAGGGGNGGGGGGGGGGGGTGGAGAAAACGCAAAGCAGAGGGTGGAGGATTGAGGGAAGCCAGCATGATGACCGAAAGTGGGATGGATAGAATGGAAAGAGGATCTATCTCGAGCTAAAAACTGAGAAATGAATTTAACTAAATCCATCTAAATGGCACAACCGACAGCTTGCAATTTGGCCGCTGACATGAGAACAGAATAAAAATACTCTTCACTATTAGAGAATATAATAGAAGAACAAGAGATGCAAAGACAGAAAGACAGGAAGGAATGGGAAAGAGAGAAGATTAGTAAAGAAAGGAGGAGAAGAGGAGAAGACAAGAGATCAGAAAGTAAAGCTGAGACGGTACACGAATATTTGGCGCGTCTAGAGGTTACATGTGAGAACAGAAGAAACATAGTGGTTATCACTGTTTGCATCCGTAGAACTGGTATTCAGTATTTGCTTATCAGGAAGACAGAACAGATGGCAAAAGAGATTATGGTGGAGAGAACGATTGAATAGAGGAAAGGTCTCGGGACCAGAGTAGGGACGTAAAGTGAAGGAGACAGAGGATCCTCGGAGTGACAGAACCACACTTGCAAAAAAGGTCCATGAGCGTCATGAAAGTCACAAGTGACGGAACAAGATGGGATGTAAGGAAAAAGGGCAAACTATTATTGTATAATCGTGGATTAACTGAAAGGCAAACGAAGCGGAATGTCAAAAACCAAAAAAAAAGGGAGGGGGGGGGGGNGAGGGGGGGGGGAAATTTAGCGTGGCAGACGAACAATGCATAAACTGAGGGACACAGAGAAGTGTTGGATTGTTGAAACTGCAAACATAGGAGAACCCTGAAAAAAAACAAAAACAGGACGGTCCAGAATTACAGAGAAGGACAAGAGAAGAAGTGGTACAATGTTCTTGGGTGGGGTATACGGAGTCCGGGAGAGTGAAGTTATGAGAAGGAAAGGAGAGAGAGATATAGAAGAGATTTGAAAGAAAAAAAAAAGACTAACAGAGGCATCAGAGGACAAGAGCAGGAAGTGTGAGAGAATGGAGTTATGAGAAGAAAGGGAGAAAAAGATAGATAGAGAGAGAGAGAGACACAGAAGAAGAAATGAATGACAGACAGAAGCAACAAAGGAAAGAGAAGAGAAAGTAAGGAGAATCGACTTATGCGAAGAAACGCAAATAGAGCGAGAGAGAGAGAGAGAGAGAGAAAGAGAGAGAGAGAGAGAGAGAGAGGGAGGGAGGAAAGAAATGAATGATAGCAGCAATAGGGGACGAGAGAAGAGTAAATAGGGAGTCTGACTGAATGGAGATTAAAGAAGAAAAGGACTGAGGAAGAGACACAGAAAAAAAACTTTAAAAAAAATAAAGATAGACACAAGCAACAAAGGACAAGAGAAAGTAACAAGTCTGGGAGAATGGAGTTATGAGAAGAAAAGGACAGACATAGAGAGACGTGGAAAAGATCTGAAAGAAAGGAATGATAGACAGAAGCAAAAGAGAGTAAGACAAGAGAAAGTAAGACGTCTGGGAGAATAGAGATTTGAGAATAAAAGAACACAAGGATAGCTCAAACCGACAGACTGGCACTGGGTCAAGATAATAATGAAAGGATGCCATACAGAGTTATGACCGTAAACGAAAGGCAGGATCCATATCTAAGACTAGGCAGCCGGGTGTGGTGTAGTAAAATGCATTGTACAATACCCCCCTCAGTTGTGAAATGCCCCCCCCCCTTTTGTGTTTTAAAATATCCTTTAAAGGCAATATGACCCCTCCTCACATATTTATTAATGCTTGATGGAAACTCTGCACACCTGTGTGCTTCGATGGTCATTCATGAATTATGCTTAACATGGATCTATGTTTTAAAAATGACCCACGTACAAATTACGGTATTAGTCTACAGCTTTTTAGTACCGTATAATGTAACAACATGCATGGTGTTATAGTCAGTTATAACCTGTACAATGACTAGTTTTGTTTTGTTCTCTGTTTGTCTTACACATATTCATTTATAAAGTCATGCAATTTTATAAACAGGCATTAATTTCTTTTTAATATAAATAATAATGATATTTTATTTTGTGCAGTGGTGTAGTTTACGTCATTAAATGAAACACTAAATTTAAATATTTGTTGCAATACACTTTTTCGTCTTTATGACATGAAAAAAAGGGAAATGACTGTTGTCAAGTTACACCATGTTACGACGATATTAAAATTTAAAAGTATTACCTCTTCCGTTAGCCACAGTTTTAATTATAATTATAAACCGTGTTTCCCCTGCTCACCAACNTTTAAAGTGGAGAGTCGGTTTGCATTTTAAATTACAGTTTAGTAAGCAGTAATCTGATTCAGTGAGTGTAATCTTATCCAATTTAAAGAAAAAATCTGCCCCTACTAGAGCTAAAATCAGTCAGCATTGTCTTTACAAACAACCTCGTGCTGCATACATACTCTGGAATATAGTTTAGTGTGTATTCTGCTCAAAGAGCGCCTACAGTTAATCAGCTTTATGTAGTTTCAGTTGTGTTCTGTGGCGCCCAAGAGAAAAGTGATGTAGCAATTTTACGCTGGGTCAGTCCAGTCTTGTCTTTTAATTGAAATTAGGATAATATTTAAAACGTGAATTCTAGACGGCGTTAAGATCAGTCTGGTTATGTAAAACAATAAAATGTGCTTTATAGTGGCACGACATTTGCAACATCACAACGGATGTCTTGAAATCACAGGCTCATGGGGAACATAGATTCCAGTCCATAACAGAATGTCATATGTGGCACTTGCTATGTGATTGTGCTCCCACTCATCAGGCTGTGATTTCCGACGGTGACACGATGTTTAAGCAGATTTTTGGCATTCAGTTATCTACTTTCTGATTTTTAAATAAACAAAGCTTGTCTTAATTTCACATCACATGCCCCAAAGGGGGATTTCAGCACTTTTATACCACACTGAATGATGTTGTGACAAAATTTGTTGAGCTCTATTTATTTCATTGTCGCTCAGCCACTCACTATCTTTAGCGACTGCAGGTGTCGGTGCAAGCATCAGGTTGTCAGCATGATATTTTTTTTTCTGACCTTTTAATCTGTACACATCTTTGTCGAGAGATTCCACAATCTCGGTGGGGCCATAGTTCTTCCTCTCCAACTTTCCCCATTTTCCTTGTACTCTTGCGGACATTGGCGTACAATACCATGTCACTGGGACAAAATTTCTTGGCAGACAATTTTCTGCGACGTGCATAGTCAACCACGTTTTTCATCTGTGCACCTCTCGCACTCTGAACAGCCTGTTCTCGACTTTCTCCAAGTGCAGCAAGCTGACTACATCTTTGTTCAATTTCAGCATCCGCACTGAGATCTCAGAGGGAGAGATGTCGACGGGAAGCCTAGCTTTAGTTCCAAAGACAAGTTCAAATGGGGAGTATTTTGTCGATTTGTGGATGCTGCTACGGTAACCTAAAAGATAAAGTTCCAGATCTGTGTCCCAGTCCAAGCGGCCACCCTCTGTGTATTTGCTTAGAATAGCTACAAGTATTTGGTTAAAACGCTCTGTGAGGCCGTTGGACTGTGGCCTGTAGGCTGAAGTGATTGTGTGTTTGATGCTCAGCTTGTCACAGAGCATATCGTTCAGTGAATTGACAAACTCTCTACCTTGATCCGATATAATCGACTCAGGACAGCCAAATCTTCCATTAATAGTCTCGAGAATCTGCATTGTGCTCTCAGCACTTTTGTCCCTGAGAGGATACGCCTCCGCCCACTTAGTTGTATATTCTGTCATGACCATAATGTGAAGGGCTTCATGGCAAAACGCATAATACACCATTCGGGGGTTGTGGCAAAACAGACCAGATTCAAAGCATATTTTTATGTCAAAGGCGAAATTTAAGTCTTAAATAATATAGATCAAATGTCCTTCTATGGAATGGAAATATACATGTATACTAAATACTCCTACTGCTACATGAAGTATGTAGAATAAGCTAAAAATTCATATTGGTGGATAACGCGTTTTGCCATGAAACCCGTCATGTATTTGTTGCCTTTATTTGTGGTGGGCAAAGGTCCAATCAAATTCATACCCCATTGACTGAATGCATTGTTGCGTTTGGGCACAGGGTGCAGATGAGATGATTTTTTGGGAAGTTTGTTACTTGTGAGGTATGTGACACAGTCACCAAATTAGCTCTTCACATCTTCAAACATGCCTTTCCAGTAGTACCTTTCAGCAATTTTTTCTATAAGTCTTGTTGACTCCAAGATGACCGCCCACTTCACTCGCATGTACACTGTGTAATATCATTTCTATCTCCTCTTTGTGGGGTACTTTGAGGAGTATTGTGCTGCCGTCTTTTTTGTGAACTTGTTTAAAAATTTGCTCAGTCTTTGCAATGTAATGTGCCCAACAGCGCCTCATATCTCTCTTGGCTTCTTTTTGCTTTTCCTTAGGAAGGGACTCTATCTTTTCCACCCATACCCTCTTTTTAAAGTCTATGCTCCGCAGGTATTTCACCACTGACATGTATTCTGTTCCATTTCAACGATAAGCAAAGCGACACAAAACTACTGAAACTTGGCAGCCCGCAGCTGTTTATATACCCGTAAGAGTCCCTGAAATTTTAATGGTTTAGGCCTATCTGTCATCAGATTTCCATCAAAATTATTTGGACAAACAGTTAAGATTCTTACAATGTATTTGATTTACATATATAGTCTTATATAGCTGGATTGCTGAATACCTGTATCAGATCAGAGATTATTAATGCAAAATAAAAACAGTAAACTCCACAAAAACTATCCCGTTAACAGTTTTTCAATGAAAGAGTCTAGTGCATATTCCTACAGGGTTACTAAAATGTCATGACTAGATCCTATTTTCTTCTTACTTTTCATTCATTGATATGAGCTTTATGACTTCAAACGGTCCCTCTAAAACTTGCGTAAATATTGAGCATGTTAACTTGTACACTACTGTACTGAACCCTGTAAACATTGTCATATTAACAGTACAACTGTGAGGCAGGATAGCTCAGTTGGTAGAATATTTTCCCCTCCCCTCTCCCTAAAGGGGACTGCAAAATGCACTTTTAACAACAAAAAGGGGGGAGAGGGCAAAATATCACGGGGAGCAATCTGCTACACGTAATGGGGGGCATTCTACCACGAAGGGGGGCATTCTACCACCGGGGGGGCATTCTACCACCNATTCTACCACCGGGAGGGGGGGGGCATTCTACAATCTCACACTGGCCAGCTGCTGTACAATCATGTAAATGCATGGTTCGGTCAGGAGCACACATCTTATAACCCTAATACGAACAACGTGAGTTTGTTTGGTGGATATAACTCCCGTCAACATAAATGAACACAGTTGCAAGTCATAAAACAGGAGCGTTTCCAAGACATTCTTTCATGTGCGATGCACCACTGCATCTGATGATTTGAAATGCATTCAGTTTTGCTTGAGATTGGAGTCACAGTTGAAAGGAAAAAGTCATTCGATATTGCAGAATTGAAATATCAGATGTACTGGAAAAACCAGATTGTCTACTAACATACTGCACAAACTCGCAAATCACTTTTGTTAAAGACATCAGGACATCTAAACAATACCGACAACCCAATACGATGAATGAAATATTAATAAAGTTTGTTTAAAAAGAGAAAAAAATGTACACAAGTCGACAACAGTATGGCGTGGCGTTATAAATCTGCTTTGAGTCTACCAGTAGCAACTCTTGAACCACATTTAAATCGGTAATCAAATTTAAGAAAAAAACAGTTATGTCGCCATCCCTTTTACCTCGCTGAAAAGCGAACATAAAAGTTTTCAGAACTAACATGGGGATGGGTTGTACACACACGCACTACATACAATAACAAAGATCTTGTTGCAAATTCCATGTTTTATGGCTGGGGTGTCATTAAGTCGTAACTCCGATGCCACTGAAAAGATCGTAAGACAAAAATACTGTGAATCATAACATCAAAAAACAAAAAGAGTGAGTAAAATCATAAAAAACAGAGCTATTTCATTATTATACTATTGGCACGGTCAAGTCTGAGAAAAGAAGGCGAAAGAAAAATACTGGGAAGGCAAAGCAAACCATGCTAACGATATTTAAAGGATCACCAAGGGATGGCTTTCCCAATGTACACCGTATGATAAAGCAATTATATTATTTCACAGGAAAATCAATAGGGTTAAAAATAAATCTATATCAAGTGTGCCCAGGGGCGTAGCGAGGGTGATTTTTTGGTAATCTAGCACTTACATCTAACCAGCATTTGGGGGGGGGNGGGGGGGGGGGGAAGATATAGACACATTTATTTTGTGTTTGCTGATATGTTTGTATTGTTTATAAATTTCTTTCCCACAGTCAGTCTGTGAACAACAAACATGGAAAGCAAAACAATGATTTTCTTTCTTCACATCTACAAAGCCAAGGCAACACTGACGTTTTCCCGTAAATTTAAACTATGGCGTGGGCCTACCTGCATCTTTTAGTCGAAGTTTTTCAACGAAACTAAATTTATTTGTTGCTATCAACTTCAAGATATTTGGAATGCTGTTGTTTTCTCTTGACTGATCCATGGCTTTCTTCGATTGCAAAACAAATACACCTGCAAATTCGCCTAAAACCAGCTCTGCTGTCGGTATTCGTGTAAAAATAAGACAAAAATAGAAAAAAGCCTCCAGTCTCCCTCAAGACCGTCACTTCAAAGTACGGTATTCAAAATGCTGTAAAAATATCATGTATAGTCTCATAATAAAGTTGTCGTCAAGAAGCGTTGACACCAATCAAACAGAGCAGGACGAGACACTTAATGTTAAAGGTATTGAGGTCTCTTTTCTTGCTCCCACTAAAAGAAGCTGTAAGGTTAATGGTCTTAGAAATTATTCATGTTTAAGCAAAATGAACTAATGCTATTGTGATCATCATGAGCTCTGCAATATTTTAACGTTTACGGTGCCGTTTTCTCTAGTCGTTGGGAGAAAAATAAAAGGAAGGAAAAACTCTGGAACAGGGTTGCCAAATTTGGTTCTCTCGGAACCAATTATCAGATTTTTGGCTATATTTAAAGTACGTAGTTCTCAAATAACTGATTGGCTCTTTGGTTCATTTTTAACTCTAACCGACTGTACATCAATAGTTACTA
>JAWQUT010001329.1:31285-36635 GCA_033807755.1 Ellobium chinense | reverse complement strand
CTAACCCTAACCCCTAACCCTAACCCTAACCATTTCCCTAACCCTTACCCTAACCCTAACCCTAAACCCTAAACCCTAACCCTAACCCTAACCCCTAACCCTGACCCTAACCTTATAATCCTAACTCTAACCCTCTAACCCTAACCCTAAACCTCAAAACCGAACTCTCACCTAAACTATAACCCTAACCCTAACCACGCAATGACAACAATGCAATAATAAAAAAAAGATAACAAGGGAATATCAGGTGAAGAAAAGAAAAAAAAAGAAATATCACGTGAGGAAAAGATAACAAGGGAATATCACGTGAAGAAAGGATAACAAGGGAATGGCAGGTGAAGAAAATATAACAAGGAATATCAGGTGAAGAAAGGATAACAAGGGAATGGCAGGTGAAGAAAAGATAATAAGGGAATGGCAGGTGAACAAAAGATAACAAGAGAATATCAGGTGAAGAAAAGATAACAAAGGTATATCACGTAAAGAAAGGATAACAAGGGAATGGCAAGTGAAGAAAGGCTAATAAGGGAATAGCAGGTAAAGAAAAGAAAAGATAATAAGAGAATATCAGGTGAAGAAAAGATAACAAGGGTATATCACGTGAAGAAAGGATAACAAGGGAATGGCAGGTGAAGAAAGGATAATAAGGGAATGGCAGGTGAAGAAAAGATAACAAGAGAATATCAGGTGAAGAAAAGATAGCAAGGGTATATCACGTGAAGAAAATATAACAAGGAATATCAGGTGAAGAAAAGATAACAAGGGAATGGCAGGTGAAGGAAAGATAATAAGGGAATGGCAGGTGAACAAAAGATAACAAGAGAATATCAGGTGAAGAAAAGATAACAAGGGTATATCACGTGAAGAAAGGATAACAAGGGAATGGCAGGTGAAGAAAGGATAATAAGGGAATAGCAGGTGAAGAAAAGATAACAACAGAATATCAGGTGAAGAAAAGATAACAAGGGTATATCACGTAAAGAAAGGATAACAAGGGAATGGCAGGTGAAGAAAGGCTAATAAGGGAATAGCAGGTGAAGAAAAGAAAAGATAATAAGAGAATATCAGGTGAAGAAAAGATAACAAGGGTATATCACGTGAAGAAAGGATAACAAGGGAATGGTAAGTGAAGAAAGGCTAATAAGGGAATGGCAGGTGAAGAAAAGAAAAGATAATAAGAGAATATCAGGTGAAGAAAAGATAACAGGGGTATATCACGTGAAGAAAGGATAACAAGGGAATGGCAAGTGAAGAAAGGCTAATAAGGGAATGGCAGGTGAAGAAAAGAGAAGATAATAAGAGAATATCAGGTGAAGAAAGGATAACAAGGGTATATCACGTGAAGAAAGGATAACAAGGGAATGGCAGGTGAAGAAAGGATAATAAGGGAATAGCAGGTGAAGAAAAGATAACAAAGGAATATCAGGTGAAGAAAAGATAACAAGGGAATGGCAGGTGAAGGAAAGATAATAAGGGAATGGCAGGTGAACAAAAGATAACAAGAGAATATCAGGTGAAGAAAAGATAACATGGGTATATCACGTGAAGAAAGGATAACAAGGGAATGGCAGGTGAAGAAAGGATAATAAGGGAATGGCAGGTGAAGAAAAGATAACAAGAGAATATCAGGTGAAGAAAAGATAACAAGGGTATATCAGGTGAAGAAATAATAACAAGGAAATGGCAGGTGAAGAAAGGATAACAAGGGAATGGCAGGTGAAGAAAAGATAACAAGAGAATATCAGGTGAAGAAAAGATAGCAAGGGTATATCACGTGAAGAAAGGATAACAAGGGAATGGCAGGTGAGGAAAGGATAACAAGGGAATGGCAGGTGAAGAAAAGATAACAAAAGAATATCAGGTGAAGAAAAGATAAGATGGGTATATCACGTGAAGAATGGATAATAAGGGAATGGCAGGTGAAGAAAGGATAATAAGGTAATGGCAGGTGAAGAAAGGATAACACGGCAATATCAGGTGAAGAAAAGATAACAAGGGACTATAACGTTAAGAAAGGATAACAAGGGAATGGCAGGTGAAGAAAATATAACAAGGAATATCAGGTGAAGAAAAGATAACAAGGGAATGGCAGGTGAAGAAAAGATAATAAGGGAATGGCAGGTGAACAAAAGATAACAAGAGAATATCAGGTGAAGAAAAGATGACAAGGGTATATCACGTGAAGAAAGGATAACAAGGGAATGGCAGGTGAAGAAAGGATAACAAGGGAATGGCAGGTGAAGAAAAGATAACGAGAGAATATCAGATGAAGAAAAGATAACAAGGGTATATCACGTGAAGAAAGGATAACAAGGGAATGGCAGGTGAAGAAAAGATAACAAGGGAATGGCAGGTGAAGAAAAGATAACAAGGGTATATTACGTGAAGAAAAGATAACAAGGGAATGGCAGGCGAAGAAAGGATAACAAAGGAATATCAGGTGAAGAAAAGATAACAAGGGAATGGCAGGTGAAGAAAAGATAACAAGGGTATATCACGTGAAGAAAAGATAACAATAGAATGGCAGGTGAAGAAAAGATAACAAGGGAATATCAGGTGAAGAAAGGATAACAAGGGAATGGCAGGTGAAGAAAAGATAACAAGGGTATATCACGTAAAGAAAAGATAACAAGAGAATGGCAGGTGAAGAAAAGATAACAAGGGAATATCAGGTGAAGAAAGGATAACAAGGGAATGGCAGGTGAAGAAAAGATAACAAGGAAATATCAGGTGAAGAAAGGATAACAAGAGAATGGAAGGTCCCGGTGCCGACTTCAGTTGCCAGAGTACTAATATACTAAAGTTGAAAGTGAAAAATAGGCTCTACTTATCACGTCTGTGTGGAGAAGCTCCAAAAGTTGTCTGATTTCTCCTTTATCCACGCCGTCCAAGTCTACTGTGACAAGCAGGATGGAGAGGAACTTCTGCATAATAAAAGAAAAAAAGAGATGCATTAGTTTTCACATCACACAAATTATTACACGGGATCTCATGATGTCAGCAACACCCATAGAATTTTTTTTTTTCCTTATTCCCTGATCCTGTTTAGATAACCCGAAATTGGAACGCATCGACAGAAGGATTTCTCAGTGCACCAACCATTTTTAACAAAATATTTACAGATTCTAAGCTAGAGTAACAAAAATGTTAAAAGGGACCACCTTTGGACAAAATGAACTTTCAAATGAAATTTCTCGGCGAGTAAGGTTGGTTGTTTTGTTCTTTTTGTTTTCTAATAGATCATTTAACTATGTTCGCTGTTTTGTTTTAATTTCGAAATCCCTCGGGTGGAAATTTCGCTATTTCAGGGTTCACCGGCAAATTGCACCTCTAAACGTCGCGAGGTCATGGCCGGGGGAGGGAGGGGGGAGCGGTATAAGGAGACATTGTCGGGGGAAGGGGGAAGGGGGAACGAGGTAGGGAGGTCTATATCATACTAATAAGTGTGTCATATTAGCAAACAAAAAGTATCGACGGCTGCCAGTTACATTTTAGTCTAGTGCTGTTTTAGCAGTCAGAGTTGTTATACAGTCTAGAGGTAGATTCCAAAAAGGTTCTTAATTTTCGAGTTCGTTCTCCCCATCGAGAGAAAAGCAACCACCACGTTAAACCGTCAGAACAACTATCCTAGATAATGTTTTGGCCGGTGGTCAGCTCTAAAAAGTGTGCAGGGCTTGACCACTGGTCAGTGAGTGCAGTAGGGGTATTAAGGGTGTAAATGTGGCCTTCACTAAATCCTTAATCCAGCTCTAGTGTGAGTTTATAAAATGCCTGGTGGTAATCTGTTGATCCACCGACAGTGGCTGTGTCTGACCTGACTGCCTTAGTAAAACATGCCCTCTGGTACTTCGCCTCATAAGCAATAAGATCGAGATCTGCTATTTGCATAGCAAGGCATTATCTTCTGCTGCAGCCTCTCGAATTTTTTCTTTCGTATTCTTTGTCAAAACTTGATGGCCTGGCTTTCGATTTCTCATCTGACAGAAAATGCTTTTACTCCAGTCAGTTTGGGGAATCCTAGTACGCGACAATGGATGCGGACTTGACATGTTCTCCAATTCAGAGGTGTCGTCTCCAGCAACATCTGCATTTTTACGTTGAAGTCTTTCAATTTGTTCTGCTGCAAAAAGATGCATATCAAGTTTTAGTATGCCACACGCAATTCTTAGTTTCTAGAGTGGCTATGTGAGTCTCTAATCTTTCAAGGATATCTTTGTTTGAGGAATCATTATGCTTGCTCCGAAGAAGAAATACCTCTTTCACTTTCTGTACTTCCTGTTGGCTTCCAAACGATATACTGGAATCGAATTTTTGTCAAAATATACATGATCTCCATGACATAGGACTCTCTTTTTGCCTCTTCAATGGTAATACTATTACTAATACAGCAAACGGTTGTGGAGGACAATCTGCCATGGCCTTTAACTAGGTGTTGAAAATATTGAGGACAGAGTTATTTAAAATATATTCAGGATGAAAACTTGCGTTACAGCAAACTCCCTTCATTATTCTGATATTTGACACCTTATGCAAATCTTGTAGTACCTTGCATTAGAATACCCCTCACCCTACACACACATTATCCTAGTTAGTAGAAGCATAATATAATACCACAAGTGACAACACGGTGTTCCGTAGATTTCCTGCACAGGATTAGTGACGGGTCGATACCACATTTTTGGTATCATGGCAATATTGAGTTTTTCCTGGGTATCGATACCGATAACAGAGTTCTTTGTAGTTTTTTTTTTTTGTCAGATCAAAAGCCAAACATAAGAGAAAATATTTAATATGTCAATTATTGCATGCGTTTTGTGTGTTTCTATGCTTGATAATGCTAGATGTTCATGCCTAAGAGCAGTTTACAGTTTGCTGACAAAGTCATGTAACATCATGCGGTATTGGGCAGGAGGAGTGAGCTGGAAGTACTCGGTCTGCCAAGAAAGAGCTCTCTAGATACACAGTATTTATGCCACCGGGTAGAAATAATTATGACGCAACTCAGATTGATGAGTTTGCTTCTGAAGCGAAAAAGAAATAATGAGACAAAAAGATGACGAAAAAATGTTAAGTAAATACTTAATAGCGCTTTCAGGGGCAGGGGCGAAGGGTCCATATCATCAAATAATCACTGATTACCAGCCGAAAATGCCGTTGGTCGACCTTGGCCTTCGTGGCAAGTTAAACAAGAACACCGCCGATATCCTATTTATTTGCTCTTTGTCAGGCCTATTCTTACTTTGACCTACTTTCAGAATCTGATACCCCTCCAATTTTCTCTGCTCTATTCACTGATTAATAGGGATAAAGAAGAACCTGGACACCCCTATAGCCAAATGTGGAGTGGCCT
>JAWQUT010001328.1:21913-35507 GCA_033807755.1 Ellobium chinense | reverse complement strand
TGTGAAATTCACATCTGATTCTAGTTTGTAAAGTGCAATATGAACGCAACATCACGAAATTGCATATATGCGTATGTCAGTGTCTGGCATACCGGCGAATAAAAGAGTCGACATAAAAGCTCTCTCATTAGATGATCTCTCGTCACTCATCAATTTGCATCTCAAAAATGGTCACAGACTTTTCGGTAAGGCCAGAATGAGAAAGCAGGAGAAACTGGGAATAACCCAAGTTCTGAGGAATTTTTGACGATGGAACACCATCTTCCTTAAACCAATGCTGTCTCCGGTAGAGTGGTCGACAGTTAAAGCCTTTGTCTCTTGGTGTGAAAGTCCCGGGGTTCACATCCTGTTAGCGACAGGGTTCCATCGGTATTATAAGTGGATGTTCGAAGGCATCATTTCGTGAGCGGCCTGACCCGAATGTCGGTGTACGGATGAGGGCGCGCCAAATCCTCGTCTCCGATACAGTCATTAATGAAATGTGATGGAAAGGGATGGTCAAACCTTAAACACAGATATTTTTCTGTTTTCAGATGAAGATCAAGGTCACCCTCCTTCTTCTTATTCTTGCCGCAGTGGCACTGAGCGTTCAAGGGCGGGCATATGATGATGGCTACTACGGCGGCCGCAGAGGTAATGATGGCTACGACGGCGGCCGCAGAGGTAATGATGGCTACGACGGCGGCCGCAGAGGTAATGATGGCTACGACGGCGGCCGCAGAGGTAATGATGGCTACGACGGCGGCCGCAGAGGTAATGATGGCTACGACGGCGGCCGCAGAGGTAATGATGGCTACGACGGCGGCCGCAGAGGTAATGATGGCTACGACGGCGGCCGCAGAGGTAATGATGGCTACGACGGCGGCCGCAGAGGTAATGATGGCTACGACGGCGGCCGCAGAGGATACGGAGGCTACGGAGGCTACGGAGGCTACGGAGGCTACGGAGGCTCTGGGCGTGGATACTCAAGCGGATATAATGCATATGGAGGCGGACGCGGACAAGGTGGTTACGGTTACCGCGGTTAGCCTACTATCGAGGCGAAAATGGTAAGTGGAAGATAACAATATTATGTGTTCTTGTGAATGTGTTTGTGGATATTACCGACTGTAATCAGGAACTTAACTCCGTCGTAAATAAAGAAGTATCCATCTACATTTTATGCACTGAGGTTTAATGATTGGGTTTACCGTAAAGGTCTTAATAGCACCAAAGAACAATTACCACTCAAAATGTTCGTGGCAGCATACTGTTTCTGAAGACACTAAGTTCAACATTAGAAAGGTGGCATTGAAATGACTGCATAGAGACCGATTTTAAACAATTTATTCAGCAAGTCCTGGAAAGGAGGGCAATTGAAATCCGAAGAACGGTTATGATGACCTGTACGCTTAATTATAGTCTCCCTTTGAGGAATTCTCAGACACCGGCATTTTCATGCACGATTGTGTCAGTGGATACTTTATTGCCAACAAAATGTGACTTTCGCGTGCATACATATTGATGGTAACTTTTGGCAGCCTCCTCCATCAGCTGGTGCCATTTGCGTTAGTAAGGTCTTGGAAACGATGATAAAATTAATCACTGCTTAGATCTAGAAAAAGATTATAATGAAAAAGTTTAAAAGTTTTTCTCCCTTGCGATGTTTAAAAGGATTTTTTTTCTAATGCTATTCGGGTCACACTTATTCTGCATTCATTAATTTTTGTTCTCTCTCTCTCTAGATAATAGGAATGTCGGCACTGAAATATTTCAACGACAAATTCTCTAATTTTTCGGGCACTGTCTGTGGTTACCTGATACAAACCTTCGTTGGGAATACATTATTCGCCAGTTTCGACCATGGTAGTTCGGACTGGGTTTGGGTTTGAAAATACGGCAATCCAGCAGTAGATCGGGTTGTGAAATGCATTTGACGGCGAAGCAAGTCCGATTTGAGTCTTCCCTCATTCCCATCGGTTTTTAAATGACGTAGGCTTCTTTTCTTGGCTGCCAAAACAAAAAGTTAAAGGACTATCCAGGGGAAAGTTTCTGGGTCGATTCGAATTGTGCGTGCAGACCAAGTAGTGTGTTTTGCAAATAATAGTACATCAATTATATATAAAGCCTGTTTTCTTCTGTGCATACCAGAATGTGTGCACTATATATTTAATTTGTGAAGTGAGCTGAATATTTTTAAATGACAGAATTAGCTAATGTTGTCGTCGTCGTCGTCGTCGTTGTTGTTGTTGTTGTTGTTGTTGTTCTTGTTGTTGTTGTTGTCGTTGTTAAATATTTCAAATACTCGAGTTCTGAGGTCGCAGCTATCCTTCTCAACCATTACATTAGAATTAATTACGTTGGGAAGGGGAGAAGGTGGTAGTTATAGTTTATGCTACAGGTAGCCCCCTCTCAAGTTGCTTCTAATTTCATCTCACATTTTATTCCACAGACTGATCAGATTCATCACGGCTAAGGCGGGTTGCTGTTTTCCGTGATTTCGCAGTCCACTATTTGGTGTATGGCTCCTGTACAAATAAACAACCTACTTGATTGTGTTGACAACTAAGTTTGTTCTCTTTTCTTTACCTACGTAACACTAACCGAAGCTAGACCTTTCATTGCTCTTGACTCGGGTTTATGTGCAACCAGCACTGAGCCCCGTAAAAGGGAGGTAATAATTCAGAGAGCAGTCAAAGCCATTCGATAATAAATCGGTTACATCCCTTACGATCTTGTAGATCTTTGAAACCTATTGTTTTTTCTTCTTTTGGCCCTATTAACATTTTGTGTTATTCTAAATATACCACTGTGATTTGTGGAAATTTCTTCCATGGAAGTTAAAGTACTTCTTTCTCCCGATCTTTAACGGGAAGAAAAAGGGGGGTCAACGCCCAAAATTTTTCACAAATGTCGTTTAAAAAAGATCACCTGAAATTCTGATTTGGTCCCCAATTTTTCATTTGGCTGGTTTTGACCGNGCGAATACATAGGTCTACACATTTTATTTTTTTATCTAGAAGGCTCAAATTGTACCTGAAACTTTAAAATTGGATGCTTTATTTAGATCACAGGTCATTTTACACATTTCTACACCCTAACACTGGCTGGCAGAACCCCCAAAAAAGGGGATTTTATATATTAGCGGAGTAATTGGGTTGTACACAATGAGTGATTTGCCCCTCTAATAGGTGTCACAAACCTGCACGAAATGTCAGTAGCTAGTTCAGGAGATCCTTGATATAAAGTATACTTTGGAGAATAGAAAATGCATACATGTGTCTATTACTGAGGTTTACTTAATATCGAGTTCCACCAGAGCGAGGTAATAAAAGAAAAATAATAAATCAGCGCATATGAAAAGAGTACTTAGTAGTAATAAGTAATTAGTAAATGAGTACATGTTCTTAATAATGAGAGTACATGGTATCTAGGACGTATTCATTTAAAAACACTTGAATATAATATTATGGCTCCCCACTCGTCTCCTTTTCCGATTCAGTAATATAGTATCCTTGCAACATGCCAAGTTCAGCACTCGAAGGTTTAAATTTGTATTTACAAATTAATCTCATTATGAGGGTTCACTGTGGTTTTAAAGTATTTGTAGTGTGGCATCATATGATCAATAGAATTTTTCAAACTTGGGATCAGCCTAAAAGGAAGATCTAAGACATGTTTTTCAGCAACATGTGCACTTTATGTACCTGACAGCTAATAATCGTATATTTCTCCAGGGAACAAGCAAAGGACGTCAGCATCACACCCATTTTGTCCCAACCAATAATATTAATCATATGCAAATATTCATCAAAATAACAATGTCCTCTGGTGGCATTGAAAAAGTTAGAGACACACCCACAGCAATAGTAGAAAACTAGCTAACATTAACAAACTCGTATTGTAATGCTTGTAAATGCCTCATGGGCGAAAAAAAAAGCGGAAGTGATGGTTAAACATTAAAAAAACAACAAAAAGCTTATATTATTATTTGATTTGTATTACACAAATAGATAGCACGCTTATAATCTCAGATGCATAGATTGCATGAATGCTACGCCCCTGGTGGCTCCACTTTGGCGACAGTGCCAACAAAATTACTTGGCCTATTCCTGTACATTCAAATACCCTTGACAAATACTTCCCTTGTTACCACTAAAGCCTGAATCGCTTCCATTGTGGCTCATGAATTATTAATGGCTATTTATTTCCAGTATGTTTGAACTGAGTGAATAGAAGATTTAATAATTTATCTTTAATACAAGCTTTCATTTTACACCATCTCTCACTCTCATTTCCCCTCTCTCCCTTCCTCTACTCTCGCATTCTTCCTCTAGCTCTATTGCATTTCTATTGGTACCCTCCCCGCGGCCCCATTTTCCATTTCAAATACAGGTTAGGAAGTGTTTGTGTGTATTTCTGTGCATTTGTGACGTTTGTTTGAGACGTCTGTCTATCCTTGATCAGTTCCTCATTTGTAGTTAAGGAGCTTTTGAAGAGGTCCACTTTCAGGGTAGAAAATTTGAATATCGATATCAACAACTTGTACGAAGTGTGTCTTTTTTGCATATGGATACACAAGTGCTTAAATTTATTTTATAACAGATCTGCTCTGAGGAAATCCATGTATGTTTGTTTGAAAAATATATTCATGTAGAGTAAAAATGCATACACATGCAATCTTTTGAGTGCATTACCCGTCTATCTTCCTTGCACTTAACTTTTTTATGTAAACTTACTGACATACTTAGCGACTGTGATCTGCCTCCCAGTGGCACCCAATCAGCAACCTAAGCTAATGTGATCCAGAAAGAAGATAAAAAGCTGCAATGTTCCGCCTATACACAGTCAGCATAGTCAAGCCTAAATACCATGAACACGCACCTTGAACTCGTGCCACCAGGTATAGTGAAACCACCACCTTTTTTAATTGCCCTGAACTTGCTGACCTTCCTACCAACCCAAACGTGCACAATACACTTTACAGCACTCCTCAGCAACTTATACAAACCGCAGGATACCACTTCAAGAGCCAGAGTCCAGCTGCAGCTAGACCAGTAACAAAAACAACCTAAGGAGATTTTGCCCCAGACTGTTTTGAACTTTGGTTATATTTTTTATATGGATTTGATGATTTCGAGATCAACCTAGATTTTAGCTGTATCATCTACATATTCCCACACAGGGGCGTAGCGTAATGGTAGTCAAATAGTCATTGACTACCGCTTAGGAAAAAAAACCGCCTCATAAAATGTTTACAAAACAAACTACCAAAAAATATTGAAATAAATGCCAGTGCTCATAGCCCATTATTAATTCGCCGCCTTGTAACATACTAAGCCTCAAACACCTCCAAAAAGCAGAAAAAACGCTGCACAAATCGCTTGAAATGTTTATCACAACAATGGTACTTGCACCCTGACTGAGCCCCAAGCGCAGCCCGGTTTAGCTAGCCAAGTAGTCATTTTGGATTTTGACTACATAGGTTAACTCGCCGGCAGCTCCTCTTCTACTATATTATGCGACAAAATGAGCACTTTAACCCAGACTGAGCCTCACCAACATCCGCGAGCAGTGTTAAAATTTCCATGCCTGTAGGCAAAATTCTAAATGCCTACGGAAGAGAAACGAGGCCGTACAGAAAGAAGTTAGATGAATGACTTCCCCTATTTTCATTCACCGACTTGGAATTGGGTCGTGTGGATTAGCTACTGCCTGTGTGTTTCCTTGTTTCGGTGCTCATAGGCTAGACTAGATAGATCTAGGTCTAAAGTCTAGATCTATACCCTGAAACTGTATCATTTTTTGGCAAGATGGATTTAATGAAACTGCTAGTATACGGTACTTGGCTGTTTGCCTGCGACATGCGACGAATAAACGACACTCTCAATTATGAGGTAAGCCAGACACCCAAAATTAAAAGAAAAAAATGTCTAATGTTCGTTGCTGCGTAAGAGAGTTGATGAAAGAATTATCCTTTTTCTTCGACACCGTTCTTAATTATTTTCCCCACACGCCCTTCTTATCTATAAGGAGTAAACAATAGGTCAAAACTGTTTCAGGTACCATTGTTGTTGTTGTTGCCGTTGTTTTTGCTTGATATTGCCTTGCTATTATGCAGCATTCCTGGTTTAGATGGTAAAGCAAATCTTTGATAATACTACTTTGTGTCATGCATGATACCGGGTCTCTACTTAATGTGTATGTAGAGTGACGTGGAGGTAAAAAAACAACCATTCGCCTAGCACTATGCAAGTTTGAGTTTGCCTACCTGGTTTCGACCCCCGCGCTACCGCCCTGTTCACACATTCCCTTTTATTGTTGATTTGTGTATGTTTTTAATCCCAAGACAGCTTGTCATCTCCCTGCCTTTTTACTTTACCTAGAGGCATACATGTCATAATTTCACCATCTTGCTACAACATTTCATATCATACACATACACAATACAAACTAACAAACAAAAAATATTTTTTTTTTTTTGCTCAGAGGCGTTGTTAATTTGCTGCAGAATAAATATTCTCCCCATGTACTTTAGGACACATTTGCTACTAAAGTTGGATTTCTCATGCTCAATTATGGTTTCAACTGCACGGATTAATTATTATTCCATCATATTATTATTCAGAGGGACCTCGATATTATGAATACCTGATTGATTGATAAGTATACTATGATCTATGAACAATGGCATACATTTTATTAAGCTTGACTATTGTTATGATGATATACACGTTGAAGAGGGCGTCCTTTGGGTGTTTTTCTTATCTTCGGAAACCTGACAACCCCAGGACTAAATATCTTGCATTCACCCCCCTTAACATTTGAGATCCACTAGAAATATTTGGTTCGCGTGACTTAGTTTATCTATCTGAATAAAAAAAAAAAAATAAAATTCGTCTTATAATTTATGTTATAATCAAGAAATGTTACCTAAAAATTGAGATGATATTGTACTGAATTGTGTTTAAGGTTTGTGGCGCCTTATTTGTGCTGCTGCTCCTACTGTTGCTGTTGCTGCTGCTGCTGCTCCTCCTCCTCCTTCTTCTGCTTTTGATATGCGGTTGTTGTCATTGTAGATGCTGTTAGTGCTGCTGCTGTTATTATTGTTGGTGGTGGTGGCGGTCAGAGTTAAAATAGCTTGGATTCGATGAGAGGTAGCATTTTCTTCAGCTGTAAAGCCTAAGGGAGAATATTGTTGACACACAGGGTAAACAATGTAATTATGAAGGATACTTCGTTAACGTATATCGCAAGTTGTCATTATTAGTCTGTTAGGATTTATTTACCGCTTATTTTTTTTAAAATGTAAAATCATAGTGTGATGCTTTTATACATACAAGAAGTTAACAGTATGCGGATTTTCATTGTTCGGTGATGTTCAAAACCTCAGAGTGGAAAAGAAAGAAAGGTTTTTAGTGTAACATTCAGAAAACAGGCAGAAGATGAATTTATTTGAAGATGCCTGAGTATACAAACAAAGTCAGTGTCGTAAGTCTTAATCATCAATGCTGATTATCTTGTGCTGATTAATAAGGGCTCTTCAAGTGATGAAAATAAATATGGATGCACATGTAAGCTGTTACAAAGAACAAAAACAACAACAACAACAACAACAACAACAACAACAACAACAACAACAACAACAAATTATTTCATTAAATTGGTAACTATTTTACCAAGTTAATGAAATTGATTTCATTACTTTGATATTAGAAGTCAATGATCACATCTAAAGGTTTAGGCATCCAAGCGGTGATCCATGGTCATAATCTGGGGTGCCCGGAATAAACGTCACCTAGTCTATTAGTCTGTATGCTCGCCCACTTCATTTTCTGAGAGAATTTTTCTGGTCCTTCTATGCGCGATTATTATATTATTCTGAATCTTAAGAAAATAACCACATGAAATCATTTTAAAATTAATTTTAGAGCCCCTTCTGTACTTTCATGCCACCTCCATTTGAACGGTTGTTGTTTGGCAATGTTCAAAAGTCAAAAGCAATTTGTTAAAAGGGACAAACCATAATAGCCAGAATTTCATTTCTCTCCTCGCAATAACTGCATCTGGTTGTGTGGGTGTCTCGGTGGTAGCATTATTGCTATTTCAGTATTAAGCAGGTTTAGCCTCCCGGGATGCTTTTCTGTGTAAAATTCAAATACATTAGGTGCACTCACAGTTCAGTGTGGCGATTCCTGTAATTAATGAGGTGAACTGTTTTGCGCTTGAATCGGCCAAATGGTACTATCACCTGTAAGAGCCAGGAAACTGCGAGTAATTCATATAGCAGATAATATATATAGGTATAAAAATGCCAATAGTACTTGACATTTTGGTGTGGAATTTTAAACAGTCCCTATTAAATCAGAAAATTGGTCCGAGGTTNGGTGGGGGGAGGTGCTGGATTTGAATTTCAAAGGCTTAAGTAGATGGAAATATATATTATTATGTAGACTCAACATAGGTGAGCTTTAGCCTTTCTAGTATAAGCTGTGTGACTGTTGTTGGGTGGGTAAGGTTACCTTGTTTACTGTATGAAAAGGCCTAGTCAGGGTACACACGCCCAAATCCTTTTTCTGTACTTTACTATGTACTGTCGACTGCCGTCACTGCAGCCCTAATTTTCGTTGGCTATTTCCAATCACCAGTAATGGGGATAAGCATCTGATATTTGAAAAATTACATAACTTTTAATGGCCCGTGACAAATAAAGTTTGGTTTTTTTTTGTTACGTCTCTTCGTTTGACTTACCTCTAACAAAAGCCACTTGAAGCCTCTGGCTAATTCAAGAGAACAGGGGCAGCCCATATCTTTTCAAACCTATGACCCGAAATAGTGCCGCTTTAATTTAATTTAAACTGGTCAGGGAAGTGACAAATGCGTTAGAACAGGCCACAGCTAAGGTCATTAGGCCCCTGACAGGGAGAAAAAAAATGATGTGATAAATAACAATAACAATAACTTTATTAAGCTCATGTTTTGTACAATAAACATATGAGCAATACAAAAACTTTTTGTAAAGAATAATAAATAATCAAAGATATATGTATATACTACATCCACTCGCAAGCATGCGCATAAAGGGCACACATTAGTAAAGATTAATGTAAAATTGTAGTTTATACTTTCAGGTGGCTGGATACTGGAACTAGTAGTTGAAATGTTTGTCTATGTTTTAACATTGTCAATAATTTTCTTGATAAATTTTGAAAGTGAATTCAAAAGCCTGGGATTAGATGTTCTCAGTAAGCCTTCAAATTTTATAACATTGGGATGGCGACGATAATACCTTGACAAGAAATGTCTACGGGTTTCACGGAAATATTCACAGCTCAGTAAGTAATGGAGCTCATTACTTATGTGTTTTCTACAGAGGTGGCAAATCCTATCTTGATGTGGTATTTGTTGGAACCTTTCCGTTTCTACAGGTAGTATGTGATTTGCTGTTCTAAATTTTATAAAGTGGTGAAGAGCAGTTGAGTCAAGAATTGTAAAATAGGGTTCTATCTGCCATCCATATTTTAGAGAAATATAGTTTTTTCCTTTATTACTGTTATTACAATCAGTATGGCATGACTGTATAAATAAATCATTTATTTTAGTGTGAATGGCGGAGGTAGTCAGTTTTTTTAATATTATTTTGATTAGCCCATATAAAATTATAGCCTGTCTTTTGCAGGGTATCTTTTATACAGGTCAGCCAAGGGTAATGGCCTTGTTCTAAGTAATGATCGTTACACATTAGCCAGTTCAGATTCAACGACAATTACTCTTGCCCAGAAGGAGATCATGCGTTTTTAAATATCACAAGCCAAAGGTAGTTTACCTAGTTCTCCGTAGATCATGCAGTGCGGAGTACTAGGCTTCAGTTTGAGTATTATTCTATAAGATTTTAATCTACACTCCTTTAATATGTTTGTGGTTTCGAAATCCCAAATTTCTGCCCCATACAGTAATATGGGTTCAATGCACTTTGAAAATAGATCATAGATCATCCTTCTTTTTACGTCCAACTCAAGTGACCTCAAGATGGATGCTCGTGTGTAACCTTCATTAACCTCTGGTCTTTTTCTGCTGGCGAAGAATGGTTTTTTTGGTAAAATTGACCTGTCATCTATAAACACAAGCTAATGGGGTAACAAGAAGAAGATGACTGCTCTCAGTGTAAAAGACAAGTAATGGAAGGTGGCAGTTCAGCAACTCTACCTAAACTTTTTGCATTATGTGCATGTTTATCTACCAAACTCCTATAGGTTCTATGACTGTAATGCAGCCCCAGAATACCCACTGTATGTTGTCTTGTTTAACTCTTAACCTTCCTTTCTTTCCCTCAATCTACTAAGGGGGTCACAGCTCAGGATAGGGTGAAGAAAAGAGGAGAGAGGGTTGGAGCAGACGGGGAAGAGTGCAATAAACTCTTAACATTCCTATGCAAGCACATGGTAAGAACAATTTTATGGCATTCTGTGTTAACTAATATGTTTCATTTGTCAGGTTAAAACGGACAAGTAACTCGACCAGTTTTTAGTAACTGTCTTAACCAGATGCCTAAATATTAGATGGTCCAACATTTAATATGGAGAGAGATTCTCATTGCACGGATGTGAATGAAATTCAGGTATTCGCAGGAGAGTAGAAGAAGCTGATGGTGAACTTTAATGCTTAAGTATAGAACAACACAGGAAGATTCAGACAATGTCTTTCTTTTTACCTAGAGGTGCATGAAAAGTCCCAGTTACACTTATGTTCATAGACTCGATATAATCTTCAGTACAGTTTTCAACTTTGGTAACCAGTTTGTCAGGCTACTCAAGGGCAGATAATTCACCGGGTTGTTTTGCCCTTCTCTTGTATGCGTGAGAAAATTAGCTAAAGGTTACAGACCTGTAATAGGAATGGACCCTTTTTTCCTCTATGGGCTATATTAACATTTTGAGCTGCCCTCTGAACCCAAAGTTTTAGCTTTCACCCAGACCCATACCAGATTGAAGCTCATTATGTGGCCCAAATTTTAAGACTTACCCAACCCTAGCAAGCCCATTGAAATTTTGAGCTTGGTTGCTATTTGTAAACAGACCCTACATTTTTCACTGGTCAATGCCAAACCCCTCCTCTTCCGCCTGAGCACACCCTTGACCTGGCAGTTCCAGCCCAGGACTAAATAGTGCCTGGTAAAATAAAGTAAAATGGACACAGATTCCCATGATATCAAAATTTCTCCCTGGAGCCCTTATTACTGGAAGCAGGGCATGCCAAAAGAGGGAAAAGGGGAGATGAAATATACCCCCTAAGTTGTACGACCACAAAGTGAAAGTACAATTACAGGCCTGTAACCTTAACACCTCCCTCTCGCCCTCATCCCCCTCCATTACTCCCTCTTCCACTGCGCGTGCAAATGGAGCTGGTAGTTATGGCCCTTCTCCAATTATGCAAATCTTACTTATAGATCTCAGATTCAAATGAGTCTAGTAAAAAGTAAATTGAGAACGTTTAGGTATGCAATGAGAAAAGAAATTTTAAAGTTTGAAAATGCTATATAGAATAATTTTAAGGAAAGAAGGTATTATTTTCAAATAAAATAACATTTCAAGAATAATTATTTTTTGGGGCCTTCATTTTAAATAAAAAATATGCCCTCTGACCTGCCAAGGATAATACTTAAAGAGGCGACCATTCAAAATTTCGCAAACAACCAAATTTGTACCCTTCAGATTTTCAATTTCATAGAAGTCCTGTCATGAATTCCCCATTTTAGCAACTGACTGACAAAACTTTTGTTAACATTTTAAAGATATTTTAGGTTGTGTGAGAAATACCGCTTTGAAAATGTCACTTTGTTTTACAGATCAATTTAGAATTCCACAAAAACAACGACAGAAAGTGCAAAACATATTACTTTCAAATACATGGAAAATGTAAATGAAAGTTCTTAGGCGTTCTTTATCACATATAAATAGTAAAAATTGATTTTTATATATAAAAATGTACCGTATGGCCTTCCAAAGATAATATTTCATTTAAGGCAACACGAAACACTGGGCGAACAAATAGACAGAAGTTGCTAAACGCTTGCCATTAAAAAAAAACAAAAAAAACTTCAAGATAAGAAAACTTATCAGGAACAGGATATATACTCTACATTTGGAGCAACTTTGTGATTCATGATTTTCACAATTTTATCAACTTTAAAAGGAAAATGTAGACCGTTCGCTCGTCTACTGGTGGAATCTGTGATGTACACTTATTTTTTTACATCTTTGCATAAATCTTTAAAACTGTTCTACTACGTCGTAATTTTTGACACTGAATGTAAATAATAAAATCTTGTTTTCTGTTTGGAAGTTTGGAATTCTGCATGGAGCCGCACGATTCTGAATCTATTAAAATTTCAGCTTTCAGATCTCACGTTCTTGCAGACCGGTTGCTGTAAAAGGTGTTGGCTGATAAATGGCTGTAATGGATTTTATTATTGAAACTATTTTAAGGCAAAGTTGTAGTTGAACTCTGCCAAGCAAATTTACAAACTTCACGCTCAGATGCCATATTTGAACTTGACCTGATTTGGTAGGTAGTGTTTGATGAATGCAAGCCGGAGGTTTCACAATACAGTGGTGACACCCGAGAAATTGACAAAGGCGTTCAAAACATCGTAGAATTTCTCCTTTTTGAAACAGTCCACAGAAAGATTCAGTCTCTACTGGCAAAGAAGCTAACACATTACTTTGGTTACCTGGGTACGGGATCGACATCATGGCATGTTGGGCAACTTCATAATTCGCCGCCCGGAAATAATACTGTCGTTCTTAAAGTCAGTTTTATTTACAGGCGGCGATAGAGAATCCATCACGTGCTGATCCCGTACTCTTCTGTCTTTTCCCTGCCTTTGACTTTGCCTGCCTGATCCTTTTTCGAGACATTCCAGACTTTGAATCTACCCGCTCCTCGTTCATCAAACTGCAGTTCATCACCTAAGGGATGATTATTAATGACTGCGAGTGTTCTTTCTCTGTCCACCTTAAGTTCTTCGTCAGTCATGGTTTCTCTTGCCAGTGCATCAGCTCTTTCATTTCCCATGACGCTTATATATATATACGGGACACGAGTTTACCATCCGGGACGGTAATTCCATATGAATCCCACCAACCAGAAGGACTCTAAGTACTGGATCACGTCGCTTAGGGGGTCCTCAAGGTTACACACGCGCAAATGAGGTCAGATGGACTAGGTTGGACTGCTTGTCCTGCAGAATAAATTTTGAAATATTTTTTTCCTTGCGGCCAGGAGCCCAGTACACAGAGCTTTTGCCTGTCCTAAGGCATTTGTTGCTTTCATGACCAGTATAGATTAAATTACAGCTGCACTATTTGGGGTCAGAGGTCAGGAAGAGATAGGGCATGCAAATAGGTAACCCTGCCTCCCCTGATGTAGTGTGAGGTCCCAACTGGGTTTTCATGGGGGTGGGTTCAAACTAGAGCCGGTGGTCCAAAAGTTTACTTGTCAACCCCAGTTCAAACACAGTCCCTTGTGTGTCTGTGATGCTCATCTGAAATATTTGTGAGTGGGAATGGGCAACGAAAATTAGGAGTGAGCTGAGAGCAGAAAGTCGTTAGTAGTA